>JAOSBO010020318.1:0-12230 GCA_027563915.1 Erythroxylum rotundifolium
ATATAAACACATAATTAAAACAATTAAAGCAAGAATAGCAAATAAATCAATAAATAATCAATTAAATAAACGAAAAAATTTCGGGGCCCAACAAATTCCATGTTTTAAATATATAATAATTTTATATGCATTTTGTGTTTGATGAGACCATTAAAATTAAATTCTTCATTAAAGATATTAAGTTCATATTTTAGGCACGATTATTGCTTTTTATTTTTATAAGAATAAACTAGAGTCTTATTTTTTTTAATTGAAGTGATTTTCATTGAATATAGTTAAACTATTTACGACATTACAATGAGATCACCCTTTAGGAAATCAACAAAACACTATATTACAATGACTAGCATAAAAATTTACATTATATATAGTTTAGAGTTACAAGTTCCATCTTAACTTAATTCTTATTGACAAGTCATGTTTCGCTTCCATTGCTATTGCAAGAGCTTTGATTTCATTAATAATGTTCTCTACCAATTGATCTTTGCTTGTCTCCTCCTTTGAGTAGAGCCTTTTGCTTCTCTCCTTCCATAGAGTTCTATTTATTGTCAATCTTGTTGAGCAAACTTGAGGCCATTTAAACCTAAATATGTTTTTTTCTTATAATAATAGGTCCTAATTAACAAATTTTATGTAATTTGGATAAGCATACTCATGATCATATGAATTTAAATGCAAGGTTAGGAATAACATATTAGTTAAGTTTTGGCAAAAGTTATCACCTAATAGATCTAGGAGTCATATAAAATGTTATTAATAAAGTTATTATCCAACAAATTTAATTTTAGTTGATTTGTTGAGCAAACTCAGTGTCATCTAAATTTGAATGAAATCCTATCCCACTAGAGATATTAGAGTAATCTTTTTGAATAGAAGTGACTACTATTATTCTGAATGAGATAATAAGAGTAATCAAATGTACGATTAAAGTCCCAATCTTATTTAATTATCATGACATATATACTCAATTACTTAATTTTCTTACATTTATATTTGTTCCAAATATAAATTACCTTTATTTAAAATATTCGATAGTAATAGTTGGTGAATTTCTTAAACATAGGATAGGTTTGAGAATAGTTCTCAAAGTTAGATGAAAAAGCTATAAATTCATTATGCAATTTTGTTATTAATCCTATTGAGGATTTGGTGTCAAAATTTTAAAGTTATATCAAAGTTTTATAGATTACCAAAAGTAATGAAGTTTTGAGTTGACTAATATCTTATAAACTTTAATGGTAATACTTAAGGTGTGTGTCAACTCCATGATAGCACAATGCAATAGGTTATATAAAGTAATGCTAAAAGTTATAATATCTTGATGGAATTGTTCCATTCAATATAGCCTACTAAAAGCAAAAATGTGGACTATAATTGAATGTTTTACTATAATATGATAATAGTTTTTATCAGAAGAAAATGTATGCATGATTTTTATTTCCTATATGCTATGTGATAAAGATCATATACATTTCTAATTCATGTTTTTGAGTATTTGATACTGGATTTAGATTTAACATTATTACAATGTTCAAAGTTAAAAAGAAATAAATTATTGAGTAAAAGTAATTAATCTAAGTTGATACATATAGTTTGTATGTATAAGATCAAAAGAGATTTATGCTTGACATAAGTGGGAAGAGTTTAAAGTTAGATAATCGAGACTATTTTCTTATGCCATGTTTGTTAAATCAAAAAAATGAGAATTATCAAGCTATATATAAGGATTTATGTATCATTTTGATTATAACTTATATGAAACTTGTTGGGTTGAAGAATAACAAAATAAATCTTATGATCGTACTAAATTGTTAAATCATATATTTATATATATATGATGTGTTAGTTATGATAATAATTTATAAAAGGATGATTCTTGTATTTCATTAAATGTACGAAAGAACTTTATGATAGAGTTATATATATTAAGTGAAATATTAATTTATTTTTAAAGTTCAAATTATTTAAATCTAAGTAAAAATTAAGTATTGAGAATGCTAAAGCACTTTGATAAAATCAATACGGTAAAATATAAATTTTCAATTATTTATTGGGAATAAGATTTTCTAACAAATACCTCTACAACTAAATTCCATAACAATATGATTTTGTTTAAAGACAAAACACAAAATGACATATTGTATGATGCAACATGTATTTATTTTATACTTATACCTAGTACAGTAACTTACCATCAATAGCTCCAATTAAATCAATTAGGAGGATTTACTTATTAGATATGGAATGGTATACCATTGATAGAGACAAAATTGGATGATGCTTAGCAGAAGCATATATTATCCAAGAAGTTTAGAACTAAATTGGATAATAAATGGTTGTGCAATGCCCAAAATTTTAAATATAATCTTATGGACCCCATTGAATAAAGTGTTTATTTCAATGCATACTTATAGGAGAATGATTCTAAAGATAAGTAGTAGGAGTAAGATAAAATTTGAAAAGTTCAAATCTTATGACAATACATGTAATTAGAACTAATACCTTTATTAATGCAATTCATGTATAGTTAAAAGGTTACGAGATATTAAAAGATTCACTTTCATATTGAATTTAAAGATTCTGTTTTAGAGATGACTGTCAATTTATCATGTCTAAAAAAAAGTTAATATTAGTATAATTTTACTTTTTGGTAGGAGTGTGTAAAGATATACTGCCGCTAGTAAACAAAATTCATATTTTCAAATGTCAAATATATGATAGTCTAAGAACAACTCTAGATGGATATGAAAAAGGCAATAACTTAATTATAAGAATAAGACCTATAGACTTTTCTTTCTTAAGAAGAAAGAGATCTATAGATAGACATAGAAGTTATTTACCTATTCTAAGTCTAACTTTATGGACAATGTACTAAAGGTGTTTAGTTTTTGAGATATGATGCTTATGAAGTATTAAATATATCCTTTAATCTATGCTTAAGTTGATATTTGAATTTAAAGTTATATAAATTTTAACTTCAAAAGTAAATCCTAATTAAGGAATATTTTACTTTAAACAATATTATGTTGGAGATTAGAAAGGTTCTGATGTAGTATTATTCACTAATAAGCCATAATACATTTTTTATTTAATGGAAATGATTATTTGGATTAAGAGGTTTTTTGTTGAACTTGGTATTGTTTCTTACATTGTTCAAGATAGTAATATACTATAAAACAATAAAGCCACTGGGCATGCAAAAGAAGCTAAGGGTTTGTCAAAGAACCAATATGGCCTATTTTAGTCAAGGATACCTCAATCAGTGGTTATTAGATATAATATGAATTATACAGAGGTAGTTGAGTATTCAATATATGATTTGTCATCCTAAAGTGATTAGGAAAATTTTTTCATCATTCTCGAGTAGTATTGATTTCAAAATCGTTGGCCAACATGGAATGAATACATTGAAAATACTTTTAAAACGTTATTAATTTAATCAATTACTAATAATAGAGAACTAATATGATTAAACTCAAATAATATAGACATTAATTCTATTCTCTATGTCAAATTGAAATATTTGATTATGAAAGGATTTAATTATAAGGAAAATTTATATATGAAAACGTTAATCAAAACCGTTTGACATTCCTAAAAATTTGAGCGGTCATACTTTATTGCTATACCCCATCCTTGATTTACGGATATGAATTATTTAATTAAAGAATTAAAGGTGATTAAAAGGAGTTTAATTTATCTAATCCTAAACATGATTTAGGGTTATAATTTATATCCACTTCCAATATATTTAAGAACCTAATGAGTCACGCACAGAGAACAGATTAAAGAGAGAAAAGGTATTTTAATCAAGTTGGACTTGATTATAAAGCTAAAGAAACTTATCAAATATTTAATATATAAGAAATAGTATATGAAATTGGATCTTCATTGGGCCCAATTAGTATTTAATTATAATTAATTTTAATTTTAATTTTAATTAAAGTTTAATTCAAATTAAAATTTTATTTCAATTAAATTATTAAAAGGTTCAAACCTTATTATAAATAGACTTACGCTTCATCAAAGCTAACACCTCTTGCCTAATTCTCTCTACAATGGTTGTAGAGTTCTCTCAACATGTTCTATAAACACCATTAGATGCTCGACACTTGTGCAGTTATGATGGTTAAGATTAGCCAATTTCAGAATTAATTTAAGGGAAGCAACAAGAAAAAGAGCAAAATTCACAATAAAGTACGAATTATGATTCATACTTTATTATATTTTATGTGTTAATCATATCATAGAATTTAAGTGATCATGAATTTTAGGAAATAAAAAATAATTTTTTATTAAATAGCTGTATATAGGATTGGCTCCTACCTCTTGATTTCCAAGGACATTCACCTAGATTAAGTGTTTTAGTAAGAAAATGTATTTCATTTTCAATAGAAACTTGAATGTATTTGATATATGTTGTGGTTGTACTTTATTTTGAGAATCTAATCCTGAGGATAGCAACCTTCGTAGATATTCTAAAACTACATCTTTAATTATACTATCATAATCAACTTATCAAATTTTGAATATTTCTTCAAAAAAACTAAACAAAACTTTGGATTTGCTCTAAATTATTTATTTTCTTAAAACAACGATGGAATGCATAAGGAAAAGCTAAAAACAACTCGTGGATATTTCTTTGCATTATTCACAATGTAGGAAAAATTATCTACAAGCCTATTTGATTGTGTAACCATGTTTTGCTTTAAACTATAATTCATATATGCATCCAGTGGAAGTTCTACAAGCAATAACTTAAAGTTTGGCAAGTTAAGATATGCTCACGATTGGTCTCTAGGATACAAATCCTACATGATGTATGGTTCAAACAAAGACAATAAACATGGTCGATATCTAAAAAAACAATATGTCATGCCATAAGTCAAGAAGTTAAAAGAAAAATTTACAGGTCACCCTAGTTGAGTTAATTATGATCATTAAAAAACTACAAACATTCCATTAAATTTGATGCAAAATGAGAGTTAATATTTGTTATAAATGAACAAATTTGCGAGGGAACTTGAATTTACTCAAGAGAGGTGTGTGTTACATTGTGACACTCAAAGTATGATGTAACTAGTTAAGAATTCCACATTCCATGGTAGATCAAAACATATTGATGTTAGATACCATTAGGTTAGAGATGTTTTGAATTCTAAGTTAATTGAGCTTCGAAGGGTGTATACAAATGATAATTGTTTTGATATGATGACCAAGTCTTTACCAAGAGGGAAGCTTTAGACATGTTGTTTGAGCACCGAGATGGTGAGCACCTCCATATAGTCGGGAGAGGGAGATTTGTTGGGTTGTGGGTCCCATCTTATGTGGAAAAACCAATATCTTGTCCCTTCCATGACTTTTACATGTTTTTTGTCTTCCATAAATTAGGTTCTTCTTTAACTGTAGGAGTCGACATAACGGAAGGAAGATAGAGCAAAAATAAATGTACCATTTTTGGGAGACCAGATTCATTTTTCTTCTTGATCCACAGTTATCTACCGTCAAATCGAGTTGAAAGTTTAGGAGTACATTCTTGAGAGAGTCCTCTACATTCTGAACGGTCACTTTTTCATTTAGAGCTTTGGATGTTTAGATTGGAGCCTCATAACAGTGACGTATGTTTGGTAATTTCTCTCTTTTTATGTTCCTAGCAATGTTATCTTGTGTAGTTTCTTATTCCTGTTGTTGATGCTAAGTTTGTGTCTTTGAGAAGAGGATATTTGTATACATTTTAATTTGTGGAGCTATTTTTTAGACCGGAGATCCCATGGTTTTTACCTTTGATTTAAAGGGGTTTTCCACGTAAAAATTTTTGGTGTCGTTACTTATGTTTGATTTAATGTTATTGTTGATGAATTGCTGCTAGTATTTACTTACTCCTGCTACTCAAATAGATTTGTTAAGTTTTGGTATTGTGTTTACACTTTCGTAAAATTTAGCAATATCTAGTTTTTCCCAACTTAGTGGCATCAACATTGGTTGATTTAATCCTTTTGATCTATTTGGATTATGGAGGTTAATACTAGTAAAATGGTTTGCTTGAATAGAGCCAATTACCACAAATAGAAGGGTAAGATGAAAGTTTGTTATTTGTGAAAATGATGCATTTGCTTGTGTTTGCCACTAATAAACCTGATTCTATGTCTGATAAAGATTGGGAATTTAAACGTCAACAAGTATGTGGTTTTATTAGACAATAGGTAGAAGATAATATTCTAAATCACATTCTTAATGATACACATGCCAGAACTCTATAGGATAGGCTTGAGCAACTTTATGCATCGAAGATAGGAAATAACGAATTTTTTTTCCTCAAGCAGTTGATGAACTTGAAATATAAGGAAGGTAGTGCTATTTCTAATTATTTGAATGATTTTCAAGGTGTTATTGATCAACTGTTTGGAATGGGTATAAGATTTGATGATGAGATACAGGGAATTTGGTTGCTTAATACTTTACCTGATTCTTGAGAAAATTTTCTTGTTTCACTGACCAATTATGCTCCTAATGATATGGTAACTATGGAATATGAGAAGAGTGGTGTTTTGAGTGAGGAAGTGAGAAGAAGATCTTAGGGCTCTTCTACATCATCTTCATAATCTAATGTTTTGATTACAGAAGAGAGGAGGAGAAACAATTTTAAAGATTAGAAAGGTAGAGAGAAAATTAGAGGCAAGTCAAGGTCTAACTATAAATTTTTTTAATGTGATCATTATGGTAAGGCAAAGAATAATACGAAATATTGCTTTATGCTGAAAAAGGAAATGAGACAAGAAAAAAAAACATTTTTGATCAAAATCATGTTGCCAGTACTGTTGATGGTGATCTCCTTACTACTTACGATGAAAGTGTCCTGAATTTGGTAAGTCATGAGACTAATTGGGTTGTAGATACTGTTGCATATTGTCATGTCACGCCAAGAAAGGAATTCTTCACTTCTTATACTCCCAGAGATTTTGGGATATTAAAGATGGGAAATGATATCAAGAGAATTGTGATTGGCATTGGAGCAGTTTGTTTGGTAACTAACAACGATTCAAGGTTAGTTCTTAAAAATGTCAAACATACACAAGGAATTCACAAGGAAAACATGATGAAAATGGTTATTCTAACGTCTTTAACAATGGACATTGGAAACTTACAAAAGGTTCAATGGTTATAGCTCAAGGTAAAAAATCCTCTAATTTGTACATGTTGCAAGATTCTATTTCTAAAGGAATTGTGAATATGGTAGAGAGTGATACTACATCAGAATTATGGTATAAAAGACTAAGTCATATGAGTAAGAAGGGAATTAATTGTTTGGATAAGAAAAAATTGCTTCAAAGAATTAAGGAAGTTAGGTTGAATAAGTGTGTTCATTGTTTGGTTGGGAAATAAAGAAGAGTTTCTTTTAAAAGCCATCCTTCTTCAAGAAAGTTTAATTTACTAGAACTGGTTCACTTAGATATTTGTGGTCCTTTGAAGGTAAGTTCATATGGTGGTGCATTGTATTTTGTGAGATTTAATGATGATCATTCTAGGAAGCTTTATGTCTATAATTTAAAGATCAAAGATTAGGTTTTTGAGAAATTCAAAGAATTTCATGCCTTAGTTGAAAAACAAACTGACAAGAAATTGAAATGCATCCGCATTGATAATGGTGGTGAGTATTGGGACCACTTGATAACTATTGTAGAGAGTTAGGTATTAGACATTAGAAAACTCCTCCCAAAACTTCTTAGTTGAATGGTTTACTAAAAAGGCTGAACAAAACTTTAGTGGAGAGGGTTAGATGCTTACTTGCAAAAGCAAAGTTACCAAATTCTTTTTGGGCTGAAGCACTTGCATAGTTGCTCATGTTATCAATTTTTCACCCACTGTAGCTCTGGGTGGTGATGTTTCAGACAGAGTTTGGTATGGAAAGGATGTTACCTATGATCACTTGAGAGTTTTTGGTTGTAAAGCATTTGTGCATGTTTCTAAAGATGAGAGGTTGAAATTGGACTTTAAGACTCGACAATGTATCTTTATTGGTCATGGTCAAGATGAGTTTGGTTATCGATTGTATAATCCAATTGAGAAGAAACTTGTCCAAAAGTTATGATGCAGTGTTTTTTGAAGACCAAACTATTAAGGATGTCATGAAGGCAGAGAGAATAGGACAATTGATATTACAAACTATTGTTTTACTTTACAGGACACTCAAGAAGTAGAACCAAGAGTGAAGACCAAGAAATTGCTGAGCCATTGAATCAAAGAAGAGAACCATTCAGGAAAAGTTAGTCACGGCGAACTCCTCACTTCGCCATGATGAAAGATGTGAATCAACAACTAAATGCTCTCAGGAAAATTTGGCCGCGATGAACTTATCACCTTGCCACAGTGAAACCTTCAAAACAGCAACCTAAAACCCAAGTCATTTTTGGAAAATCCATTCACCCATCTTTATGACCCGACCCAAATATCATTAAAAAACCTATTTTAGGATAAGTGGTAGAGGGGGAGATAGCAGAAAACATTCCTACACTTTTCCTTCATCATTTTCTCTACAAAATACATCTTCTTCTTCTTCCACGTTTTCTTCCACTATCAAAACCTCCATCATTGGTGATTCAGGAGCATTTTGGGTTGTGAAGTTTCTGAGTTCTATGAGCAGCTAGGTGTTTCATCTCCTCTTGAAGGTGCAGCGGTGGCTAGAGTTCAATGGGCTGAAAAAGGGGAGTAGCTTAATCCATAGTTCAGCTATGAGTTTATATATCCTAGGTCTAGGATTTATGATTTGTAGATGAGCTATTTGATTATAGTTTTAATAAATTGTCAGATATTCATTATGTGTTGGATGGATTGGTTTATGTAGGACTTTGAGCTTAAATGTATGAAGTTTCATATATGTCTTTTTGAAATCTTTTTGAAATCTTTTTGACTCTCTATTATCTTGCATGGTTGTGTTTGATGTTGAGATGATTTTGGATTACATTTGATCGATTGCATTAGCTAATTCTTCTACACACATTAAGAGCGCTTAACAGGATTTTAAAAAATGGAGTTTCATTGATTAAGATCCTGTACTTGAAAAGTCTTTTAAGGTTCACATTTTTTAAACTTAGTGATTTCTACACTCTCTTTAATCATTTCGAACAATAATAGCCACAACTCACTTTCAAGAGGACTTTATCATTATATAGTCCTTGTGTTTTTCAACTTTCAGTTTATATCTCCTGACAATCCAAAAACATTTGTTTTTACATTTAAATTAGTTCTATCAGTCAGTTCAAAAATCAAAAACCTCCTTTCCTCTGAATTAGTTTTCATAGCATGACATATAGGTTAATTTAGATTCAATTGTTTAGGTTCCGGTTAAGTAAAAGGTTATACCCTATAGTGCAATTCTTGGAATTTTTTGATTCAGCCTCCAAGAGCTTAACGTAACAAAGGTTTACCGTTGCCAGGGAACCAAGTAATTGGTTCTCTAGGCTAACTTCTGTCATATTTGCTATTAAGGATAGTTAAGAGTCTTTAGATTGCATTTTAGATAGTTTAGTTTCACACCTATTAATAGTATAGGTTTTCATTTTGTTTAGCATCTGAGTTTTTGCAAACACAACATAGATACTGATTTTTTTTCAATTTCCATACTTAACATTTTATTTCTATATAGTTTAAAGTCTATTTGTTGCATTTAGTGTAAGTTCACCGCGACCAACTTTCTATTTCGCCGCAGCTAACTCTTCAGGATCTTACAAGGAACCCTTTCGGGAAATTTACGCTGCAGTGAACTATTGACTTCGCCGCGACCAACTCTTCTGTATAACTCTAAAGTGTTCTTCACTTATGCATTGCTACTTTCATACAAACACACTTGCATCCATCATATTTCATCTTTTTACCTGATTTTGTGAACTTGCAAGTAAATTTTTCTCATTTTTTTATTTCTTTTGAAATTTTCCTTTGCATGCCCCAAAAAACCACACTCCTACCCTTAGACCTTGAAATAGAGAAAAGCCTGAGAAAAGTTAGGAAAAAAAAGAGAGTAAAGGGGACAAGAAAGGTAGTGGAGTATAGCCTATCAAGCAGTGAGAGTGAATCATTAAAAAGAGAGCTAATGGCTAAAAACCTAGTTAATCTGCAACAACAAAACCTTGATGCCAACCAACCTAGAAATGGTGATAATAGAGGTAATGGAGAGTAGGAGAGAATTGGTGAGAATAATGGTAACCTTAGAAGGAGGACCAGTAGGGAAATTACATCCTCTGATGTTAATTAGGATCCTGTTACTATTGCTTGCCCTAATTTTGATGTGAATTTTGAGATAAAAGGATTGCTTATTAACTCTCTTCCTAAATTTCATGGTTTGAAAGGAGAAGGTCCGTACATTCACCGGCAATCGCTGTCTATGATTTGTCAGAGCATGAAACCGGTGGGAGCTTCTTTAAATCAAGTGCCGTGGAAAGTTTTTCATTTATCATTGGAAGGAAAAGCAAGGGAGTGGTACATGAATCTTCCAAGACATGTGGCAAATGCTTATCACAGTTGGGTAAATTTGAGGAAGGCATTCTTGAAGAAGTATTTTCTTGCTTCCAGAACTTCATCAATGAGAAAGCAAATCTACTCATCTCGAAAGGACTTTGATGAGTCTCTCTACAATTATTAGAACTATTTTCAAGATCTACTGTCACGGAGTCCTTACCATCAAATACCAGACGAGCAGTTGGTGCAATATTTTTATGATGGGCTGAAGAGTGAAAACAAGGGGATGTTAGATGCAGCCTCAGGAGGTTCATTGATAGACCTCACTGCTGAAGAGGCTTGGGATCTGATTAGGAAGATGGCTTTGAATCACTAACAATACAGTGCAAGAGATACTAGAGGTGTACATGAGTTGGGAGCTTCAACAGTAAACTCTAGAAAAATGGAAAGTCTTGAATCTAAGGTAAACTCTTTGGAAAACAAAATGACTACTCAACTGGCCCTCATTATTGCAGATTTGAAAAACATGAGTGTGCATCGTCCACCAACACCTATGGACCTTACTGCACCAAGTTGCAAAACTTATAGATCCGTGATGCATATTGCTAGTGTCTGCTCCAATTGATACGAAGAGGTATCTACTGTTTATTCAGGGAGGCCAAATCAGAAGAGGGACCCATACTCTAATACATATAACGAGGGATTGAAAGCAAACCCTCGGTTTAGTTGGAGAAATGATGAGAGTGAACCTTCAAATAGATTCCAGAGAAGTGGAGGGGATGGTCCATCTACTAACCAGGTTGGGAAATAGAAAGCTTTGACTGTTCCACAAAACAAAGACACAAATCAACTCTTGCACAATATGATGGCATTGATGAAAGACGAGAGGACTTCTAGTGACAACTAGTTCAATTCTATAGCCTCTCTGATCCAACAAGACTTATCCAAGAATGCTGCTCGATTCAATGCTTTAGAGAAAAGGATGGAGCAGTAGGAAACAAAGACAGAAAATATCAACTCCTATTTCACTCAGTTATCCAATAATATGAGTGAGCAACAAGCAAAGAGTAGTGGCACTATTCCCTCAAACATAGTTATAAGTTCTAAGAGTTTAAATGCCATCACTCTTCAAAATGGGAAGCAAGTGAAATTCCATGATTCTGATGAGGAAGTAGTTGAGAAAGAGATTGAATATGATGAGTTGTCTTCCAAGTCGGAAAAGATGAAGAATTCTGAAAGTGCTAAAGAGAAAGCATTGTTGGCTGAAAAGAAGTCCACAATTTTGAATAAAAAAGGAACAAATCTTGAGAGCAACAATGAACAAGCCACAGTAGTGGAGTAAGATGAGTTAAACAAGTATGGAGCCAATAAAGTCAATGGTAAGGAGGTAAATCTCAAAGACCTTCCCTTTCCCAATTCTTATTTGATGAGCAAAAGAATGACTGACACTAAGTATGAAAAAGATATTATTGATTTTTTTAGTAGAGTAGAAGTTAATATTCCTTTGCTTAATCTTGTGAAATGGGTTTCTGCTTACACCAAATACCTTAAAGACCTGTGTACATATAAAAGGAAGTTTAGGCCAAAAGAGAGAGTTCAAGTAAGCTCAAATGTGTCTGCTTTCTTTAAACCTCAACTTCCTGTGAAATGACAAGACCCTAGATCTTTTACTATCCCTTGTGCTTTAGGTAAAGTAACTATAGGGGGAGCTTTGTTAGATCTAGGGGCAGCTATTAATGTCATGCCTAAGTCAGTCTACACTTCATTGGGAGTCAAAA
>JAOSBO010020375.1:0-10609 GCA_027563915.1 Erythroxylum rotundifolium
TCCCATGGGTTATTCTCGGCCATTCTGAAAGAAGAGCTCTTTTGAATGAGTCAAATGAGGTAGGCTTTGTCACATTAGAGTAGGCACACTTTATTTCCTATTGATAAATGCTCATTAGCAAATTCATCTACTTCTTGTTATTCATTCTCGAGCCATCCTTTACAGTAATATTTGTCAAGTTTATTCACTCTGCTTATGTATCTAGTTTGTTGGAGATAAAGTTGCATATGCTCTTTCTCAAGGCTTGAAAGTGATTGCTTGTATTGGGGAGACACTAGAGCAGAGAGAATTAGGATCCACAATGGCCGTTGTTGGTGCACAAACAAAAGCAATTGCAGGTACTTGAGCATTGTTGACATTCAAACCCCCCAACACCATAGTTCTTGAATGCTATAAGCATTGCTACTGTTTGATCTCATGGATATATATGGAATAGTCTAAGAAATTTTTTATAGATTCTACCCTGCATTACTAGATAACTGGCTTTCCTCCTCTATGGGTACTTTTAGAGGTGTTGTCCATATATGACAGAGAATTGACTAATCTACTTCTTCCCAGTTCCCTTTTACTCGTATTTTTAGTGATAAGTTATTACCCTATGCAGATAAAATAACTAATTGGGCAAATATTGTTTTGGCTTATGAGCCAGTCTGGGCCATTGGTACTGGAAAGGTTGCAACTCCTGCTCAGGCTCAAGAAGTAAGTATGAAGATACTTATTGCTGCAAACTTGTATTACTCCTCTTCAATTTTGCGGGGTAATGTGTGTCTTTTTTTGTGAGCTCAGATTTGTGTGCATATGTATTGTGGTGCCATCCATGTGAGCACATTGCATTTTAATGAAACCTGTAGTTTTGTCACTTAATTGCATGGACATGTACACATTCTCTTTCTTTCAGTTTTTTAATTATCTGGTCAAGAGATACATGCGTCTCTTGATTTTTCCATTATCTGGTGTCGGTAACTCTATTTAACATTTTTACCAAGATTTGTTGGATTCATATAACAGGTCCATGTTGAGTTGAGGAAATGGCTTCATGACAATGTTGGTGCTGAGGTGGCTTCATCAAGTAGAATTATCTATGGAGGTATATTTTATTAGATGGTACCATAGTCACATACTTTTCTTTCAGAATTTTCCAAATCCTAATCTTCTCCTCTTGTTAAGGTTGTTTGGTGCCAAATTCTTCTTTCTAATCGAACTCTGGCAAACTGTAGGTTCCGTAAATGGAGCAAACTGCAAGGAGTTGGCTGGACAAGCAGATGTTGATGGATTTTTGGTTGGTGGAGCTTCTTTGAAGGTGGATGTCTTATTCGTAACAACTTTTGACTTTCTTGTTTGCTTTCTACCTCCTGCAGTGGTGGCTCACTCTTACTATGTTTTTCCTATGTTAGCCCGAGTTCGTTGACATCATCAAGTCTGCAACAGTGAAGAAATGATCAGTGAACACCTGTCCCTTTAGTCACTTGTTTGAATGTGATGGGCCGTGTCCTGCGATCCAGATTGTTTACAAGAGAAAAAGGCTGAGAGGCTTTACAAGGGCAGGATCCAACAGCAGTGAGTAAAGGAATCTGATGGGATGCATGAATAAAGTGTGGGAATAAAGGTTGAGGTGGCATGCTCTGTGCGTGATCACCAAGGAGTGCAATTATGATTGTTGAGTCTGTTACACTGTAGGTAGAATCCATTTTGTGTCAAGTTGTTATGTCAGATAAGGCTGAGTTTGTTATGTGTCATTTATAAATAAACAGGAAAGAGATAATAGAAGGGGGGAAGATTGATGAAATGTTTTGATGATTGAGAAGTAAGGCAGACTTCACAAAAGTGCTGGTGTCATCAATTCTTCTTAGCATTATAAACTCTTTTTACCTTAAATTCTTGTCCTTTACAGTCCAATATAACAGTGCTTTGTTTTTTACATTTTACCACGTTAGTGTTCCATCTAATTTGGTATTAGAGCATTACAATCCACCTGTGATAATCTGACCACATCGACATGGAATCAACTTATCCAAAAACTCATATGGAAACATGTGTTTACCAGTTGGAAGAAGATTTCAAAGGCATGAATGCTAACTTTGCTCTTGTTATAGCCCAGCTACAAGAAACCCAATCCAGCCTACAACTTCTACAAAATCAAGTTAACCAACAACAACAACCTAGAGATTCAAGCACTTCCAAAACCTAAACACCCATCAAAATTGAACCAAAAACACCCAAACCAACACTATAAACCCCATTGACCCATAATACCAAACCCTTGCTATTGCTGAAAAAGTGTTAGAAAAAGACAAATATCCAAGAAGGCTAGAGCTTTCGGTGTTCGATGGTGAAGGAGCAGATTCAAGGATTTTCCAAGCAGAACGATACTTTGCTATCAATCAGTTGACGGAGAGTGACAAGTTATAGGTAGTGGGCTTTTGTTTTAAGGGTGAAGCGCAGGCATGGTTACGTTTTGAGGAGCGTAACAAGTCATTTTCTTCATGGGAAGAACTAAAGGACTAGATATTGCAACGTTTTGCAGGACTACATGGTGGGACTTTACTCCAATTTTTTGCTGTGAGACAGGAAGGAACGGTGGCAGAATATCATGCTCAGTTCGAGTACTTGGTAGCGTCTGTGGGAGCTTTAGAAGAGGAAACTTTGGCTGTTGTCTTTGTAAATGGATTGCAAGAGAAAATCAAGGCTAAATTATTAGTCTTGAACTCACGATCGTTAAAAGAAACCATAGATACGGCGGGCTGAATCGAACAAAAGAATTAGATCTTGGGTCTTACTCCTAACCCCAAAGCCCACAAAGAACCCCCTTCAATCCAATAAAAAAATGATAACAAAACTATCACATGGACCTCAAACAAAAACTATAACCCAACAACAAACAAAACCCCTCAGCCAATTATGACATTTAACCTACCTCACAAACAAAACACCCCAGAAACAACTAAAATACCAGCCTTACCTGCACCACCAAAATTTTGAAAATTAACTCCTGCCGAGGCTCAAACTAAACGAGTTCAAGGCTTATGTTTCCGTAGTGATGAGAAATGGCACTTTGGCCATCGCTGTCCATAGCAAAAACTAAATGCATTGCTAGTCAGTGAAGGTGATGAAGATGAAGGACCAGAGGAGGAAGGAGTAACAGCAATAGAAGAAGCTCTAAATAGTGTGGAGCTCTCTTTAAATTCGGTGGTTGGATTGTCAGAACCTAGAACCCTAAAGTTGAGAGGCGAAGTACATGGCTTGGAGGTTGTAGTGCTCATCGATTGTGGGGCTACCCACAACTTCTTCTCCACTAATCTAGTGGAAACTCTTCAAATTCCCATTCATGAGACTTCCCAGTATGGAGTTGTGATTGGGTCTAGGAAACAATTGAAGGGCATGGGGTTGTGTAAAGGGGTGGTTCTTAGGTTGCAAGAATTGACTATTGTGGAAGATTTTCTTCCTTTACCATTGGGGAGTACCAATTTGATTTTGGGACTAAAGTGGTTATCCACTCTGGGAGAAACAAGGGATGATTGGAAAAAGCTCACTATGACTTTTGAGGTAGGGGGTCAAACTGTTCAACTTAAGGGAGACCCAAGCCTTACTAAGGCATTGGTTTCTTTGAAGACCATGGATAAGGAATTACAACAAGAGAAATTGAGGCTGATGTTGGAGTTAATGCATATAGCAGTCTAGAGTAGCACTGCTAGCAAGTGTGATGATCTGAGAGTCAAAGAAGTACTGCAAGAATTTAAGGCTGTTTTTGAGAGCCCGAAGGGATTACCTCCAGTGCATGGTAATGAACATGCAATTTTGTTGAAAGAAGGCACCGGTCCTGTCAACGTTAGGCCATACCGCTATCCTCATTTTCAAAAGGCGAAGATTGAAAAGTTAGTAACAGAAATGTTATCGGTGGGCATTAGACGGCCAAGCATTAGTCCCTTCTCTAGTCCCGTGCTTTTGGTCCATAAGAAAGATGGTGGGTGGAGATTTTGCATGGATTATAGGGCATTGAATCGTGTTACGATTCCGGACTGATTCCCAATCCCTAACATCGATGAGTTGATAGATGAGCTTCATGGGGCCAAGTTGTTTACCAAACTAGATCTTAAATCGGGATACCACCGAATCCGTGTCAAGGAGGAGGATGTTCACAAGACTGCCTTTCGCACTCATGACGGCCACTACGAATTTTTAGTGATGCAGTTTGGATTGACGAATGCCCCGAAAACATTCCAAACATTGATGAACAATATATTCCACCTATTTCTACGTCAGTATATGCTCATATTCTTTGATGATATCCTGATTTACAGTTCATCTTTTGAAGAACATATGGAGCATTTACGATCTGTTTTAACTGTTTTGAGAGAGCAATGTCTTTATGCAAATGCCAAGAAATGTTGTTTTTGCCATCTTGAAGTGGAGTATCTTAGGCATATTGTCTCTGCCCAAAGTATTGCAGTGGATCCCAATAAAGTCAGTATCATGGATCAATGGCCCATGCCTTCTAACCCAAAGGAGCTGCGAGGATTCCTTGGTTTGACGAGATATTATTGGCGATTTGTGCACAACTATGGAAAAATTGCTGCTCCACTAACAAGCTTGCTAAAGAAAGACTCTTTTCAGTGGACTGAGGAAGCTTCCGTGGCTATCAACACTCTAAAACAGTCCATGAAAACTGTGCCAATGTTCGCTTTACCAGATTTTTCAACAGAACTTATTGTGGAAACTGAAGCTTCTGAAATTGGCCTTGGAGATGTGTTATCACAAAAAGGGAGGCCAATTGTGTTTTATAGCCATGCATTGCAAGGAAGAGCACGCTTTAAATCAGTTTACGAAAGTGAATTGATGGCAATTGTGATGGCGATTCAAAAGTGGAGAAACTATTTGTAGTGCGAACGGATCAAAATTCACTGAAATTTCTGTTGGAGCAACGTTTGATTTTTTCTAAATATCAAAGGTGGCTTACGAAGATTATGGGATATGATTTTGAGGTTCAATATCGTCCGAGCTCGGAGAATAAAGTGGCGGATGTGTTATCTAGAATTCCCCATCATGAAGAACTAATGGCTATTTCAGTACCTTCTTGGATTGATTGGTCCCTTTTGCAAAGGAGATTGTTGCTGATCCCGAACTTTATGCTATCAAAACAGCCTTAGAGGACCCATTATCTAAACCTGGGTGGACTTTGGTGCACGGAGTGCTTCACTACCATGGCAAGCTGGTAATTCCTCACTTATTACACAAATTCTGCATGAATTTCACTGCAGTCCAGCAGTAGGACATGGAGGATTTCTTCGCACATTTAAACGCATATTAGGAGAGTTGTTTTGGAACGGTATGCGTGCAGCTATTAAGCATTTTGTCGAAGAATGTCAGGTCTGCCAGCAACACAAATATCAGCCCCTTTCTCCAGTGGGTTTGTTACAGCCACTTCCCATTCCCCAAGCCATATGGGATAATATTAGCATGGACTTTATTGATGGTCTTCCAAAATCTTATGGGGTTCATTCTATTTTGGTTATGGTAGATCGGTTGAGCAAGTATGCACATTTTGTTCCCCTCAAACATCCTTATACGGCCAAGGTGGTTACGGAGGCATTCATTAATTGTGTTGTGAAGTTATGTGGGTTTCCCCACAGTATTGTCACAGACAGAGGTCGAGTTTTTCTTAGTCATTTTTAGGCTAAGTTATTCCATATCCAGTGCACTTCCTTGAAGAGGAGCACAGCTTATCATCCTCAAATAGATGGAAAAAGTGAGGTGGTTAACCGTTGTCTTGAGACATACTTGCGATGTTTTGCTAGCCAACAGTTGCGCCAATGGTCTAAGTGGCTTCCACAGGTTGAGTACTCCTATAATACTTCATACCATACAGCCACTAAGCTTATTCCCTTCAAGATTGTTTATGGGAGATATCCTTCAACTCTGGTACGATATAATCATCATGACACTACAAATTCCACTCTGGAAACACAGTTGTTGCAACGAGATTTGATGCTGGATGAGCTCAAAGAACAGTTGTTGATCGCTCAAAACCGGATGAAACAAGCTGCCAATAAACACAAGCGTGACTTGACTTTTGAAGTAGGGGATTTAGTCTATCTTAAGCTGCGTCCTTATAGACAAAGCTCCTTAGCTTCATGTCCTAACGAGAAATTAACACCACACTATTTCGGAAAATTTCCAGTTATTCAACGTATTGGCGAGGTGGCTTATAAGTTGCAGCTTTCAGACAATGCTGGAATTCATCCAGTATTTCACATTTCGCAATTAAAGAGGGCCGTGGGAAAATTTGATCAAGTGTTGCCACTTCCAGCATCTTTATCTTTTTCTATGGAGTGGACAGTGGAACTTGAAGAAATTTTGGAGACTCATGGTCAGGGAGCTGAGTTAGAGTTGTTAGTTAAATGGAAGAACCTTCCACTGTTTGAAGCCACATGGGAACCACTTTAGCTTTTAAGGGATGTTTTTCCTGATTTCCACCTTAGGAATAAGGTGAATGTTGAAGGAGGGGGTTAATGATGGGCCACGTCCTGTGATCCAGATTGTTTACATGAGAAAAAGGCTGAGAGGCTTTACAAAGGCAGGATCCAACAATAGTGAGTAAAGGAATATGATGGGATGCATGAATAAAGTGTGGGAATAAAGGCTAAGGTGACATGCTCTGTGCGAGATCACCAAGGAGTGCAGTTACGATTGTTGAATCTGTTACGCTGTAGGCAGAGTTCATTTTTTGTCAAGTTGTTATTTTGTGTCAAGTTGTTATGCCAGATAAGGCTGAGTTTGTTATGCGTCATTTATAAAAGAACAGGAAAGAGATAATAGAAGGGGGGAAGATTGATGAAATGTTTTGATGATTGAGAAGTAAGGCAGACTTCACAAAACTGTTGGTGTCATCAATTCTTCTTATCATTATAAACTCTCTTTTTCCATAAATTCTTGTCCTTTACAGTCCAATATAACAGTGCTTTGTCTTTTACATTTCACTACGTCAGTGTTCTATCAGAATGTTAAATTGTTTGACCTAGGCTGTGT
Source organism: Erythroxylum rotundifolium (assembly GCA_027563915.1). NCBI lineage: Eukaryota > Viridiplantae > Streptophyta > Magnoliopsida > Malpighiales > Erythroxylaceae > Erythroxylum > Erythroxylum rotundifolium. Next base: position 7,024 of record JAOSBO010020375.1, read on the forward strand.
GCATGGTCTGTTTATCCTGCACTCGCTTATCCAATTACACTAGTTAAGTGTAGAATAAATCAGAAATATTCTGAGATGAGATGCCAATTTTTGCTTGCTATGGTTCATTCCTAGCTTTAGGTTTTGGGTTTACGAGGGTTTGAATTACTGTATGAAGTTTTTATCAGAGCTCTCTGTCACATTATATACAAGAAGCTCTCCCTTCTACTGCCTGCTTATTGAATTTGAAGAACCTCTTGAATTAGCCTTTCTTTTTCCCTACCGACTGACATGCAAGTTTTATTTGTGTCTAAACTAATTCCACCAATGCTTAAGAACGATGGAGCACTGTTTAAATTTTGAACTATTCACTCTTTTCGGATATGTTGTCAATACATTTAAAATGAAGAAAAAAAAACAAATGTTCTAATTGAAATGTTTGGTTAGTTTCAAGCTATCATGAATGATAAAGGTTTTCACTCACAGGTATGGGGTTAAGGATTAGATAATCTGGCTTACTATGATTGTCATCAACATTCATTTCGACATGTTCATTACTTACAAATCCAATTTGTCAACAATAACACCGCTTATTTTCCCTTTCCATTTTGTCAGCCGGGGAGTCACAGATAAACAAACTTAGACCCCGTTTCGTGGGTGGAAAAGTAAAGTGAAGTTAGAATTTGATTCTTTGGAAATAAATATATAGAAAGTAAAGATATTTACACGTTTGGACACTTATAAGTATTCTAATAGGAAAGTTGAGTAAATTCTTGTTATAGTGTTTGGTATGCAACAGTATTTCATAGAATGTAATTTAATTTTGACTTGTGTTTTCATTTATATCCCTACAAACCGAATAAAAATTAAAATTGTTAAATAAAGTTACTTTTTAATACAAGTTATATTGTTAAATGTTAATGTTTTTCATTTCTAATATTTTAATCATAAAATACTGTTATAATCGTTAAAATCGTGTGGATTGAGCTGTTGCTTTGATGTACAAGTGGGTGTAGGATTTAGACCTCTGTGTTTGCTTTATAAAAAATCTGACAGATTAATCATTTCTCTTACTCTTTTCTTTTATCTACACACGCCTTTCCTTTTTCAACCGACATCCAACTTTTTCATCGTCACAAGGACCCAATGCTTTGTCTGGTAATTATATGTTGCTGTTGGAAGTCTTTGATAATGGGAACAAAGCTAAGCTTTGATTTATCAACTTCTCCTTAGCCATCATTAGCATAAGAGAAAGTTCTCAGAAGTGGACTTAGCAAGGGTTGGGTGTGCACTCATTGTTCACTTGATTCCTAGTCACGCCCCCTTCCCTGGCTACTTTCTCCTTTCACTTCCAACTTCCTATTTCTTGGTACACGCTATGTTCTTCCAGTTGCCTTTCTGGGCGAACAGATGTCAAAGAACGCAAAAAGGAGGATAAACTTCAATCCAACTTGGTGTACAGAATGAAGATATTGTCATGGAAGAGGCACAAATAGCGATGCTCAACACCATGTAACGTGTGATACGATGCCCTTGGAAAACATATCATAGTGTAGCTTGTGCATCATGCACATATTTTATATGTTAATGTGCTTCTTTCAATAAATCAACGTCCACGGTAAAAAGGAAAAAGCAAACTTACACGAGCGTATTCGATACCCACAGGCACTCCTACTATAGAATGAGACCCCTACCAATGCTAAGGTCAAAACTACCTTGTTAAGAGATCAATGAAACATCCTAGGAGAACTTCTATACCCTATCCCTAACTACCTCCCTAACCCACAGAGGGTAGACAATTACCACTGCCTTAACCAACCTCCCAACTCCTTCAACATTGTAAGATTCAGGAAGTGGCATAACTGTCCTAGTACAAAGCAGTTTTAGTATCCTATAGTCTGGCATAAGTCTCTCATGCCGAGTTCATCTATACTCCTATGGCTCTTATTGTTGAACAAACTAACTACTATGGACAGATTATCTTTTCTTCCCAGCAATCCAGTCTGTGTACTTTGTGACGCAGAACCAGAAATAAGAGACCACTTCTTTTTCAAATGCCTCTTTTCACACTTCATGTGGGAGAGGGTTAAGGAGCTTAATTCTATCCTTAATGTAGGCACAAAATTATCATAAACCATGGAGTAGTTTCTGAACTTGTGTCATATGCCTAAACATACCGAGTTAATATATATCTCCTCCTTTGCATACGCTATTAAGGAAATCTAGAGAGAGAGAAACTATAGGAGATTCCAAACCAAAATTTGCACAAGACAGGATGTTCTTTTCTCTTTGATTGGGGGAATCAGAGAGAGAATACTCAGAACGAGCTAATGAATCGCCTTCTTTTTGCCACTAGATTTCCCAATCAAATTTGTTGTAACACTCATAATGATCAACTTTACGATGATCTCACTGCCCCCCAAATACCATACCTTTTCGCTACAACTTTTTTTTTAATTCCTTACATGTCTTCCGCCAACGATTGATTATGAATCAGTTTGAAATTACTCTTGTTTATAACATTATTTAGAAATTGAATATTTTTTTTATAAATCCTATTTATAACTAGAATCTAATTTCTAACTAGAATATGATAAACTATTAATCCTAAATATATTACCAGTTGGTTTTTTATAAACGGAGCTTGGATAGTTTATTGGTCTAAATAAACCAACCATTAATTATTCTAATTGATAATATTATATTAATTTTAATACCCCTAAAGCATAGATCTAATTGTACTTCATTGTACTTCACGCATGCCACACAATGGTTGCAGACCCCCTAAAAAAAGACGTATGTGAAAGTAGAAATTGAAGAAATTTAAGGAGAGAAATAATTCAATGATTTGATCAACTATTATTATGGTTCGAGAGAAATTAACAATATCTATTTGGACACTACAGTGGAAGTGTGTTGAATCAAGAGCCGACAGTAAGCGTCTTTATTATGGATGCTTTATTCTGTCTCCACTTATGAAAGGTCAAGCCGACACAATTCGACATTACGATGTGGAGAAATAGAAGGAACATGTATCACACGTGCAAAAGCTGAGAAAATAGCACAAGAATTTTCTACTCTAACAGGTATTCAAGAATTAGTACGTGAAATTTTAATGAATTTGAAAGAAATTGTATTGAGAAGTAATTTGTATGGAATTCATGACTCGTCTATTTGTGTCAAAGATCCTAGATTTTTCAAAACTCCATGGACATGCAGAAGAGAAATGTTATCCTCACTTGGACCAAGACTTAACTTTTACTTGTTCACATAACAATTAAGGTGAAGCAAAGCGGAGTCAAGAACAATGAATCTCTTTATGATAAACAGATTCATTTTGAAAGTTCAATGGAATCTTTATGCTCAAAATCCTAATTCAAGTAGTCATTTATTTGGTACCTCCCAAGGAGCAGGAACCGCTATTCTATCCCTTCTCGGGGGGTTCCATCCACAAACACAAAGTCTATGGCTGACCGATATTGCACACCAACATTTAGCTATTGCATTCATTTTTCTTGTTGCCAGTCATATGTATAGAACTAACTTTGGGATTGGAAACAGTATAAAAGATCTTTTAGAAGTACATATTTCGCCGGGGGGGGGGGGG
>JAOSBO010020417.1:0-12225 GCA_027563915.1 Erythroxylum rotundifolium
TGTTTTAAGAATAAAGTGGGTCGTTACTTTAATCTTAAAACATACAACTTGAGCATTCGTTTATTATGGACCACAATGTTGATGATTGGTAAACTCTTATATGTTTCATTATAATTCTTGATATGATCAGAATGGATTTTTATAGAGTATTAAATCCAGTATCTACACGTTGGAATTATTAATTGAAACATGTATCAAGGAATATTCACTCAAGTAAGGAGTTTATAGTGATATTGTCACTTTTAGATTTTTTTATGGAAATTGGTGATTAAACTGGCACCTGTAGTTTGATAGACTAGCTACCCATCAAGTCTTAACACCAAGATGAGATCTTGTGTATTAATCATCATATAGAGTAAAATGGGATATCTAGAAGGAAAAATCAATATAGGGAAAAATGGTAATTTTATCCTTTATTGAGTGGATGGCTATAATAAGGTTCATAATATGAGTTGCAATTGGACATCTTATTTGAAATATATGTTCTCATAATATTTAATAATTCAAGAGTTCAACTAATTGTTTTTAGTGGAATGACATTTAGTTACTAAGCTAGAATTAATTCTAATGAGATTAAATTATTAAATTAATTCTGGGCTTATTAGAGCTTGAATTATCTAAGTCCAATAAGATTCCCCACTTAGCTTCTAAGAAGGTTATCAAGTAAAGTAAGAAATACAAATATAGATTTTAAAGCCTATGATTGAATGTTGGGCTCATACTAATTAATTGTTAATTAAAAGTCCAATTGAACATTTAGAAATGGGCTCGGCTTTGGTTTAATTTGATTAATTTGATTAATTAAATTAAAAAAAGTTATTTAAGATAAATGGAGGTAGAATTTCGTTTTTAATGGACTAAATATGCAGCTGCACATTTAGTACTAATTTGCTATATTAATGATGGTTTTAACATGTTTTATTATCATTAAATAGAGTAATGACCTTAGCATTAAATGGTTTAATGGTGGTCTTTTAATCATGGCATGTAACCTATTAGCATTCATTGGATTAAATAAGAAAGAGTTGCATTATGATGGATCATCTTCCTTCTTTCATCACAAAACCAAAATTGATATGTCTCATTTAGGTTAATTGTCTTTTTATATAGCCATCTTAATGACAAATGAGAAGAGTCTCATTTATTGGCTTCTTTATGAATGATTAAAGAATGAAGTAATGCATTTGATGCAAATCTCTTCTTTCTTTGATGAAAACCGAAATTGAGAATGTGTAAGAAAGTGTTCTTGCATTTATGACTCTCTCTCTCGTATCTTGCATGGTATAGACAAAAATTGCATGAGAAGTGCCTTAAAAATTGGCTTATTTCTTCTAAGAAAAAAATCTCTTCAAGTTTTCTTCTCTTTTCCCACTAAAGGATCTTGTTAACCAAGTTGTCCAAGAAGAACAAGAGATAGGTCGAATTGGTCGAGGATACAATATCGAGAAGAGGATGTAATAACAAGAAGAGGATATATCTCCTAGGAGAGGATACATTGTCAAGGATAGGATATCATAGCGAGGAGTTAAAGCTATAGCGAAGGAGTTAGTAATATAATTTCTACCAACTTGTTCTTATGTTTATTATCCTTATACCGTATCATGTATGGCTATGCATGTTGATTTGGTTAGTTTGCTTTCATTGCAATTTTGATTTCTAAAAAGTTTTGAAATCTACCGTTTTATCCAAATGGTGCATGCTTTATTTTTCCGATCCAACAATTAGTATCAGAGTCATTTTTATTATGCATGATTTTGGTTCCTATATATGATGCATGGGTTGGCAATCATTTTTGTATGCTGCATATTTTTATGTGATAGAAATATATATGGGGTATGTTTTGCTCTTTTGGTTGTCCATAGATTCTAAAGTTACCTTGTAAGTTTTGTTCATTTGGTTGTAATAAGGAGGGGGCCTATCAGCGTCATGTTCCCTCCTTGGTTTCATCTTTAGGTTTTCTTTAATTATGTAATGTACAAAATCATGTAATGATGAAGATGAAGAAGCCATGGATGAAGAAATGAAGAGGTAAGGTTTTGGTTTTGCTAAAAGTGTATTGGCAAAGTTTCAATTGTTAGCAAATTGCTGGATTTTTGTGTTTACAAATTTTCGGTTTTATGTCATAACAAGTTTTGGTTTTGATTAAAAACGAGTGCTGTTTTTTTTTGTTTCATATGGACAAATTTCAGTTCTCATGAAAAACTAGCGCTGGAATTTTTGTTTTCAAAGTGAAAATTTTGTTTTTATGAAAGTCAAAACTTTGTTGTAAAAGAAAAGCCATGACAAACCTTTTACATAGTGGGCCGGGTCATGTGAGCAAAGAGTTAAAAGTGAAAGATCTAAGTCCAAGAAGAAATTGTTGGGATTAAAAGCCTTGTAATTTTATTTATGATTTTAGGATGGACAATCAAAAGTGGTTATAAATTCATGTGATGAATGGATAAATGAATGCAAATATTTATATGATTGCATGTCATATAGAAAATTGCCAACCCTAGGCTTTGCCATGCATTCATTATGTATAAGATATATAATGAAACAATATAGGATGGATAATAAATTGCATCTAGACAAGATGGTATTTATTAAAACTTAAAGCCCAAAAAGATTGAGTGGGAGAGGAGGCTCATATGAGAGTCCACGGTCTCCATATGATGGCCTATGTGCATTGTAATACCCCATTCCCAACTAACATATGCACGTGTGTCCATCAGATACACGTGCACATGCTTGTCAAAAATGACATGTTAACTATCTTACCTTCACTGTACATAACATGGCATCATATACTAAACCATCAATCATAGATTTTAAAAACCCAAAATGTTATCACATTATATCAAACCATGATTTATATTGTTTCATATAGTACAATATCATCCATGTTTATATAACATTGTCCTATGAACATAAACAACTCAGTACACACCATATACTATAAACTCCAAAGAAGCAACTATGTCCTCAATTAGTCTTGCCACTAATCATTTTTCCTAGTCCAAAAATATCTCAAATTTTCAAAAATTGATAAAATATCCAAAATGTCACACAAAATGCTAAATTAATTCTAATACACACCAATTCAATTTTTAAGACAAATAATCCATAATTCACATTTTTAATCCCATTAAAAATCACTTAGACCCAAAAAATGTCAATACATACATGTACAAATAATTGTAATGTGCAAGATCAATGATATCGTGTATGTGTATGCCATATTATGCATAAGCATGAATTATACTTCCTAATTTCTTAATGACCTCTTATAACACTATTTTAACCTTATCCTAAATAACAGGATGTTACAATTCTCCCCTCTTAAAAGAAATTTCGTCCTTGAATTCTTACCTGATGGTTTAAATAGGTAGGATATTGTTTCCTCATATGATCCTTCATTTCCCAAGTTGCTTCCTCAATCGAGTGATTTTTCCAAAGGACTTTCAACAATGGAATTACTCTGTTTCTCAGCTGCTTTGTCTTATAACCCATTATCTGTACTAGCTCTTCAACATAGCTTAGATTACTAGCAACCTGAATATCTTGAGCCGATAACACATGTGTTGGATCAGATCTATATCTTCATAACATGCTCACTTGAAACACATTAAGCAATTGAGACATCTCATTAGGCAAAGCTAATTTATAAGCTAAAGGTCCAATTCTCTCAAGAAGCTCATAAGGACCAATGTATCTCGGGTTCAACTTTCCCTTTTTACAGAATCTTAGTACACCATGCCAAGGAGACACTTTCAAAAACACGCTATCTCCAACATTGTATTCCATATCCTTTCTATATTGATCTATGTAGCTTTTCTATCTATCCTGAGCCATTTTTATTTGACTCCTAATCAATTTCACCTTCTTTATAGTATCCTGTATCAATTCTAGACCCTCAATCATTCTCAAACCTTCCTCATCCCAGTATAGAGATGATCGACATTTTCTGCCATACAACACTTCATAAGGTGCCATCTCAATGCTACTATGATAATGATTGTTATAAGCAAACTTAATCAATGTTATGTATTGATCCCAAACTCCCTGAAACTCCAATACACACGCTCTAAACATATCCTCAACAGTCTTGATAGTTCTCTTACTTTGTCCGTCTGTCTGAGGATGGAATGCTGTACTAAAATTCAACTGTGTACCCATAACTGACTGTAAGCTCTTCCAGAATCTCGAAGTAAATCTGAGATCCTTGTCTGATACAATAGACACTAGAACCCCATGCAATCTCACAATTTTAGTTACATATCTCCGAACCAACTAGTCTAATGTATTGTTCTCCTGTACTAGTATAAAATGGGCCGACTTAGTTAATCGGTCTTCCCCAATCCATATTGCATCATTCTGCCTCGGAGTCTTAGGTAATCCCATTATAAAATCCATAGTAATTCATTCCCATTTCCACTCTGGAATAGGTAACGAATGCAATTTTCCAACTGGGGCTTGATGCTAAGCCTTAACTTATTTACTTGTTATACATTTAGAAACAAACTCCATTATTTGCTTTTTCATTCAAAGCCATCAGAAATGTTGTTTCAATGTGTTATACATCTTGGTAGTACTAGGATGCATAGCATAAGCAGTCGTATGAGCTTCTTCTACAATTTCCTTCCTCAGATCATCAGCATTAGGCACATATAGTCTCTGTTTTAGCCACAATGTATCATCTTTAATTTCAAACTCAGAATCTGTATCCTTCTTAACTTTCTTAATCAATTTCACCATTTCAGGATCTTTACTTTGTACTCTTCTAATCCAATCATGCAAAATTGGCCTCAGTTTTAATGTAGTTGTCAATGCTTCAATATGTTCTAGATTCATCTCTACATTCAAAGCTCTCAACTGAATCAGGCTTGGTAACCTCAATAATTGAATTTGAGTTACATTGGTATTCAACTTTCTGCTCAAAGCATCAGCCACTATATTAGCCTTCCCTAGATGATATTCAATTGTGCAATCATAGTCTCTCAATAACTCTATCCATTTTCTTTGTCTCATGTTCAGCTCTTTCTAGTTTAACGGATACTTCAAGCTCTTATGATTAGTGTATACCTGAAATATCTCGCCATATAAGTAATGTCTCCAAATCTTTAAAGCAAAAACTACTGCTGTAATTTCTAAATCATGTACTGGGTAATTCATCTCGTGAGACCTTAATTGTCTCGATGCATAGGCTATCAACTTGCCATGCTACATCAATACACATCCCAGTCCCTAATGCGACACATCACTGTATACCATATATCCACCAGATCCTGATAGAGTAGCCAACACCGATGTTGTAGTCAACCAATGTTTCAACTCTTCAAAACTTATTTGGCACTTGTAATTCCATCTAAATGCCACATTCTTCCTCAGAAGTTTAGTCAGAGGGGTAGAGATTAAAGAAAATCCCTCGACAAACCTCCGGTAATAAACAGCTAATTCGAGGAAACTCTGGGTCTCTGATACATTCTTCGGTACCTCCCTTCTCATTATTACTTCAATTTTTATTGGTTCCACTTGAATACCATGCCTCGTCACTATGTGGCCTAGAAATACCACTTGATTTAACCAAAATTCACATTTACTAAATTTGGCATATAGTTTTTTTTCTCTCATAGTCTACAAAATTATTCTCAAATGCTCAACATGTTCCTCATTGCTTCTAGAATACACTAGAATGTCATTAATGAACACAATTACAAACCAGTCTAAATAGGGCTGAAATACCTTATTCATCAATGTCATAAATGCAGCTGGGGAATTAGTTAACCTAAATGGCATAACTAAGAACTCAAAATGTTCGTACCTGCATCTGAAAGCACTTTTTGGTACATCAGTCTCTGCTATCTTTAGCTAATAATACCCAGACCTCAAATTAAGCTTAGTAAATATTTGAGCTCCCTGCAACTGATCAAATAAATCATCAATTCTAGGCAACGAGTATTTATTCTTCACTATAACTCGATTAAGTTGCCTGTAATCAATGCACAACCTCAAAGTATCGTCCTTCTTCTTCACAAACACCACTGGAGCGCCCCAAGGTAAAACACTGGGCCTAATGAACCCCTTCTCAAGCAACTCTTGCAACTGAACTTTCAACTCCTTTAGTTCCACAGGTTCCATCCTATATGGAGGAATGGATATAGGAGTAGTACTTGGAACTAAATCAATTGTGAAATTTGTTTCCCGATCTGGAGGTAAACCATGTAATTTAGCGGGAAACATGTCTAAGAATTCCTTAACCACAGGAATATCTTTTAGACTTTGTTCAACTCGAGTATCAATCGCATGTGTTAGATAGGCCTCACATCCACCATATATTAACTTCAAAGCACTAATAAATGATATCAGTCTGGTTGGCACTACTTGGCTAATGCCTCTGAATACTACTCTTGGTTGATCAGGAGACTCTAAAATCACTTTCTTCGTATAATAGTTCATGATAACCCAATGAGCAGTGAGCCAATCCATACCTAAGATAACATTTATCTCCTTCAACTATAAAACAATCGAATCTACTGCCAACTCTGACTGGTCAATTCGAATCAGACACTTCTTATAAGCCTCCCCAATCACTATAGTACTACCAATTGGTGTACTCACCTCTAATCCACATCTCAAGAATTCTCTATCACAATGCAATCTAGATGCCATGTGTGGTGTGATAAATGAATCCGTAGATTCAGGATCTAGTAGTGCATAAACCTCAAATGTAAATAATGATAACATACTTGCGACGATATCTAGAGAATCCTGAGCCTCCTGTCTCGTCATGGCATAAACTCTGGCTTAAGATTGCGGATGATTGCTCCATACCTCAGTCCTCCTAATAACACTTCTAGACATCATTTTTTCTATACCACGACCTCTTTGTCCAGTCCCATAGGCTCGACTTTGTTGAATTGTAGGTGCTGTTACTTTACTCCTACTCCCACCAGACTGTGCTCCAGACATCAGTGTACAATCTCTGATCTGATGATTATGTGAGCCACACCGAAGGCAAGCTCCTGTCAATCTCCAGCATACACCACTATGCTTATTCCCACAATACTGTCAAGCTAGCAACTGACCCGATATTACACCTCTATTATTCCCAGTCTAAGTAAAACTATCCCTCTGTCTGAATCCTAACTGTCTAGATCTAGTTGGTGGTCTGAATGTTCAGGTCTAACGTTTACTGAACCTTCTATTAAAACCACCCTGAGACACACTGGGCCTCTTTTGTCCAGTTTCTGATCTCTACTTAGATTGACTGTCCCTCAACAATTGCTCCATTCGGATCGAGGCTACTTTGAGGTCACTGAAACTGCTTAGGTTAGTAAGAGCTAGCCTTGTCCGAATCTCCATGTTCAGGCCTTCTTCAAATCTCTTGCACTTATCTGCCTCAGTAGGAATTAAGATAGAAGCATACATCATCAACTCATTAAATCTAATCTCATAATCTACTACAAACATTCCACCCTGTTTCAGATCCATAACCTCCTTCCTCTTCCTCTCCATGTATACCTGGGGCTTATAATTTTCTTTAAAAGCCCTCAGAAAGTCTCCCTAAGTCAAAATACAAGGCCTGGTGGCACTACCGGGAACAATCTTCCGCCTTTGATAAGCTAGGCCTTGTAGCAAAGAAATGACATAGTCAAATTTTTCGTCTGACTCACAATACATCTAATCAAATAATCGTTCTATCTGCTCTATCCATCCCTCAACTTTTGCAGGGTCTGTATTACCATAGAAATTTACAGCTCCCTGCTTTTGCAGTTTATTGTACCTACTTTCCCTTCTCTCAAGAATTCTTGGAGGCACTCGCTGAGTTCAAGATACCGAAGACTCTCTACTAGCTCCTTCTGATCTGAGGTCAGCTGAGTGTTCCATTATTCACCTACGTCAGATAACCTATAATACACAATAAATTCAATTACCATCCGACATTTCCATAACATTTCACACTTAATACCATCACATATCCCTATGGATGCCAAACTATGCTCTGATACCAAAATGTAACACCTCATTCCCAACTGACATATGAACGTGTGTCCATCAGATACACGTGTACATGCCTGTCAGAAATGACATGTTAACTATCTCACCTTTACTATACATAAAATGGCATCATAGACTAAAACATCAATAACATTTTTAAAAAACCCAAAACTTTATTACATTATATCAAACCATGATTTACATTGTTTCATAAAGTACAATATCATCCATGTTTATATAACGTTGTCCTATGAACATAAACAACTCAGTACAAACCACATAATTGATAAAAGCAAGACGATCCAATGTCTCTAGCATTAATTCAAAATATCTACGGCACTTAAGAATGGGTTATATCAATCAGAAAAGATTTGACAGGTTAGTGAAGTATGGGATCCTTATGGGCTTGGATAATGATCCATTACCCACCTGTGAATCTTGTATTGAAGGAAAAATGACCAAGGCCTCATTTTCTTTTAAAAGAAACAGATCTAAATCTACATTGGACTTGGTACATACAGATGTGTGTGGGCCCATGAACATACAAGCTAGAAGAGGTTATGAATACTTCATAACCTTTACAGATGATTACTCAAGGCATAGTTATTTGTATTTGATGCATAAAAAGAGTAATCCTTTGAAAAGTTCAAAGAATTCAAAGCCGACGTTGAGAAACAGCTTGGCAAGCCATTAAAACAACTTCGATCAGATCGAGGTGGTGAGTACTTATCTGGAGAGTTCCGGGAATATTTATTTAACAATGGAATTGTTTCCAACTTGTCAACTCCTCGAACACCTCAACAGAATAGTGTAGCTGAGAGGAGGAATAGGACTTTATTGGAAATGGTAAGATCGATGATGTCCTATGCTAGCCTTCCAGAATCATTCTGGGAATATGTCGTACAAATGACAACATATCTTCTCAATGTTACTCTATCCAAATTGATGCCTAAAACACCTAGGGAGTTGTGGACTAGTTGAGTGCCTTCATTGTGGCACCTGAGGACTTGGGACTGCCCAACCCATCTTCTAAGGCCTAAATCCATGAAGATGGAACCAAGGTCAAAAGTATGTTTGTTTGTAGGGTATCCTACTGGTACTCTAAGGTACTATTTTTAGAGTCCTCAAGATAGGAAAGTATTTGTATCGAAAAATGTGATCTTTTTAGAGGAAGAATTTGTGAGAAATCACAAAGGAAGAAGTGAAATAGTACTAAAGGAGTTAGTTATTCATCTAATTCAAGAGTTGAAATGGATATAACAGAACAAGATGTCGAAATGGATTCAAGAATTGAATCCGAAATGCAACCTGAAAATCAAGTAGTGCCTAGATGTAGTAGGAGGGTTGTGAGACAGCCAGATAGGTATCTAGGTCTAGGAGAAGGCTTAATTGCCATCTTAAACCAAGAAGAAATGGATCCTAATGCGTATATTCAGGCTATTAATGATATTGATGCAGAAAAATGGATCAAGGTGATGGAATCAGAAATAGATTCCATGTACACTAATGAAGTCTGGTTCCTTGTAGATCTACCACCAAGTATAAAAGCCATAGGGTTTAAATGGATCTACAAAAGGAAAAGAGGATCATATGGAAAGGTAGAGACCTTTAAAGATAGATTGGTAGCTAAAGGCTATACTCAAAAAAAGGATATAGACTATAAGGAGACTTTTTCTCCAGTTGCCATGCTTAAGTCCATCAGGATTCTTTTGGCCATAGCAGCCTATTTTGATTATTAAATATGACAAATGGACGTCAAGATCGCATTTCTTAATGGGGATCTTAAGGAGACTATTTATATGGCTCAACCAGAAGGCTCTGTTGAGCCAGGTAATGAGCATAAGGTATGCAAGTTGCAAAGGTCCATTTATGGACTTAAGCAAGCATCGAGGTCTTGGAACATTAGGTTTGATAAGTCTATCAAATCCTATAGGTTCATACAAAACCTATATGAACCTTGTGTCTACAAAAGGATAAAAGAAGGAAAGGTTATTTTTATAATTCTATATGTTGATGACATTCTACTCATTGGGAATGATATAGGAATGTTATCTTAAGATTAAGGGATGGCTTAATGAACAGTTTTCAATGAAGGATTTAGGAGAGGCTACCTATGTTCTAGGAATCAAACTTGTAAGGGATCGTAACAACAAGTTGATAGCCTTATCTTAACTAAATTACATTGAGAACATGCTCAATAAGTTTGCCATGCAAGATTCCAACAGGGGTTTCACACCTACTAGAATTGGAATCAAACTTTCAAAGGAGCAAGCACTTAAGACCCAAGAGGAGGTTGAATGCATGTATAACATTCCATATGCTTCAGTAGTTGGAAGTTTAATGTATGCAATGCTTTGCACTAGACCAAATATCTGTTACGCAGTAGGACTGGTAAGCAGATTTTAGTCCAATCCAGGAATGGAGCATTGGATTGCAGTTAAGTGTATACTAAAGTATCTTCATAGGATGAAGAATTTAATGCTTGTTTACTTTGGAAGTAATCTTATTCTGATAGGATATACAGATTCTGATTTCCAATCAAATGTTGATTCAAGGAAATCAACTTGTGGCTCTTTATTTGTTTTAGGAGGTAGAGCAATAGTCTGGAGGAGTATTAAGCAATCTTGTATTGCTGATTCGACTATGGAGGCTAAGTATGTTGCTACTTATGAAGAAAAGGAAGCAGTTTGACTTTGCAAGTTCGTAAATGATTTGGAGGTAGTTCCAGAGGTAGAAAAACCCATTACACTTTATTGTGATAATAGTGGGGCAGTGGCTAATTCTAAAGAACCTTGGAACTAGAAAGCTGCCAAACACATTAAGTGAAAGTATCATCTCATAAGGGAGATAATACAACGTAGAGAGGTGAATGGGGTAAAGATTCCCACAGAGCAAAACCTTGCTAATCCGTTCACAAAGACATTGTCTCAAAAGAGCTTTAAGAGCCATCTAGTAGGGATGCGAATAAAGGATATGTCAAACTTGCTTTAGGGCAAGTGGGAGATTGTTGGAGTTATGTAAATGTAATGCCCTGGAAAGCAAGTGTATTTACTTATAACTTAATTTTCTTCCAGTTATAGTTTTGTAATGAAAATATTTATTATTAATAAAAATAAAAGAGTTTGGTTTTTATGAGCATTATATATCTAGTCATAAGGTACTGAGATTCTTTTGTAAGTAATATACATATACATAGAGATGTATGGGAAACATGTATATTATAAGAATCTAAAATAATAGATTCATAGTTGAATAATCAAGTTGGTCGCTTAATTATGGTTTAGACTGTAGTATTGCAATTTATCTCCATGTAAGTAAAGGAGTTTACTTCGAGGGAATGATGAGTTTCAAATCATGATAGTAGTTGACTATTGATAATGGCACTATTACACGAATCTAGAATCAAGTATGTTTTAAGAATAAAGTGGGTTATTACTTTATTCTTAAAACATACAACTTAAGCATTTGTTTATTATGGACTACAATCTTGAAGAGTGGTGAACTCATATGTGTTTCATTATAATTCTTGATATGATCGGAATGGATTTTTACAGAGTATTAAATCCAGTGTCTACAAGTTGGAATTATTAATTGAAACATGTATCAGGGAACATTCACTCAAGGAAAGAGTTTATAGTTATATCGTCACTTCTAGATTTTTATGGAAATTGGTGATTAA
Organism: Erythroxylum rotundifolium; assembly: GCA_027563915.1. Taxonomy (NCBI): domain Eukaryota; kingdom Viridiplantae; phylum Streptophyta; class Magnoliopsida; order Malpighiales; family Erythroxylaceae; genus Erythroxylum; species Erythroxylum rotundifolium. Next base: position 11,660 of record JAOSBO010020417.1, read on the forward strand.
ACTAGCACCTGTAGTTTGATAGACTAGCTAACCATCAAGTTTTATCACCAAGATGAGATCTTGTGCGTTAATCACCATATAGAGTAAAACAGGATATCTAGAAGGAACAACTAATATAAGGGAAAAATGGTAATTTTACCTTTTATTGTATGGATTGCTATAATAAGATTCATAATAGGGTTTGCAATTGGACATCTTATTTGAAATATATGTTCTCATAATATTTAATAGTTCGAGAGTTCAACTAATTGTCTTTAGTAGAATGACATTTAGTTAATAAGCTAGAATTAATTCTAATGAGATTAAACTAATTCTGGGCTTATTGGAGATTGAATTATCTAAGTCCAATAAGATTCCCTAGTTAGCTTCTAGGAAGGTTATCAAGTAAAGTAAGAAATACAAATAGAGATTTTAAAGCCTATGATTGAATGTTGGGCTTATACTAATTAAATGTTAATTAGAAGTCAAATTAAACATTTAGAAATGGGCTAGGCTTTGGTTTAATTTGATTAATTAGATTAATTAAATTAAAACAAAGTTATTTAAGATAAATGGAGGTAGAATTT
>JAOSBO010020460.1:0-12224 GCA_027563915.1 Erythroxylum rotundifolium
GTGGTGGATTAATGGGTCATTTTGGGGTTGCTAAGACTTTGGATATTTTGCATGAACATTTTTATTGGCCAGGAATGCATAGGGATGTTGAACGTGTATGTGCCAAATGTATTGCATGTAGATATAGGCAAAATCCATTGTCAAACCTCATGGATTGTATACCCCTTTACCTGTGCCTACTGAACCGTGGGTTGGTATTTCTATGAACTTTGTTTTGGGCCTTCCTAGGGCAAAGAAGGGTTTTGATAGCATCTTTGTTATGGTTGATCGATTTAGTAAGAAGGTGCATTTCATTGCATGCCGTAAGACTGATGATATTGTTCATGTTGCTGACTTATTTTTTAGAGAAGTTATTAGATTACATGGCATTTCTAGGTCTATTGTGTCTGACAAGGATGCTAAGTTTTTGAGCCATTTGTGGAGAGTGTTGTGGGGCAAGTTGGGTACAAAATTACTCTATTCTACTACTTATCATCCACAGACAGATGGACAGACTGAGGTAGTTAATAGGACCTTGGGTACCTTATTGCATGCTATAATGGGTAAGAAATTAGAAAACTTGGGGAGAATGTTTGCCATTTATTGAATTTGCATATAATAGGAGTGTGCATTCTACCACAGGTTTTTCACCTTTTGAGCTTGTCTATACTTTTAATCCTTTGACTGTTTTGGATTTGGTGCCTTTACCTTTGCACGAGTTGTCTAGTACGGATGGCAAGACGAAAGCTGAGATAGTCAAGGAGTTACATGAAAAGGCAAGACAACATATTGAGCAAAGGAACAAGGTATATGCAAAGCAAGCCAACAAAGGGAGAAAAATGGTGACCTTTGAACCTGGAGATTGGGTTTGGGTGCATCTGAGGAAGGAGAGGTTTCCTACACAGAGGAAATCTAAGTTGGATCCTAGGGGTGATGGTCCATTCCAGGTGTTGGCGTAGATCAATGACAACGCCTATAAAATTCATCTTCCAGGTAAGTATAATGTGTCAGCTAATTTTAATGTTGCTGATCTTTCTCCTTTTGATATGGATTCAAATTCGAGGATGAATCTTCTTGAGGAGGGAGGGACTAATGTGAGTGGGACTATAGACCATCGAGTAGGACCAGGCAGAGAGACAGCCATGCCAGAAGGGCCCATGACCAAAGCTAGGACCAAGAGACTTGAAGAGGCTCTTTATACGTATGTGGGCTTTTATCTTGAGAGGATGGTGAGCTCGAAGCCTATTGGAGAAGAGTTTAATGGAATTGAGCCCAAACTAATCCATTTAACTCAAATCCTTGGACCGGATACACTTGGAGCTTAAAGACAAGAAGATTTGGGCTATTATTTTTTTTAGACTTTGTTTCTTTGGGCTTCCATATATTTTAGCCAAACCTTTTATTATTTAACCTAGGTATAAATATGTGTTTTAGGTTAAAACTTATCGGAACTTTTTAGATCATAATTGTTGAAAAGTTGTTGGCTTCAAGAGGGAGAAACATTATTCTCTTTTTCTTGTTACCTTTCGAACCTTCTTCACTTATCAATTGATTGTCCAATTATGGCGTGTTGATATTTTTTTTTAGGGTTAGTTTTGATCATCGGGATTGCTTGGAACAAGTTTCTAAGAGGTGTCGTAGAGATTAGCCTTGCGTATCCCTTAGTTAGTTTTCGAATTTACTGTTCATCATACTATTCACCGATGACTGTTCACTGCAGCGACTACTGTTCATCGACTACTATTCATCACAACGACTACTGTTGACTACAACTATTCATCGCGTATTCCATGGAGCGCGTCATAATGAATATATTATTTTTTCAACAACTTGGCCTTTGAAAGTATAACCTTCAACTCACGTGGGAATTGGGCTGGGCTGCTTTCTGGGAAAGGTTTCGGAGCTGCCGAGAGCCCAGCTAGATGTAAGTGTGCTCAGAGAGTGCCCCTCAAATCCTCTGGCCCCCTATTCTGGTCCAACCTTGTGCCAGAGCATTCAAGCCATCCAATTTTGTAGGTCCCACATAAAATAGATGGCTTGGATGCTTTGGCACAGAATTGTGCCAGAATAGGAGGGCCAGAGGATCAGGTCCCCAGAGAGTGCGGCTTTAGATCCCGCTAGCGACATTTTTAGCTTGCCATCAAGACTAAGTCCACTTGTTGGTACATGAAACATATGGAAAAACATTGTCAAGACATCAGGGGTAGGCAGTTGCGCCTGCATAGATCACAGTGCAATCGTCACTGGGGAGATGCTCGAAAGGAAAATTGACACATCCTCCAAGGAGCTTGACCTTGTATCAGAGCAATCGAAAAGCACGGGATAATGTGAATATGCCACGTAACGTGAAAAACTTGGGTGAGAGGTACAACGCCAGTGCTGCCGTCACCCAAACATTTGATCACTCCTATTAACTTCTAGATGAAAAATGTACATATACAGACATATTGTAGGATCTTTCCATAGTGAAATTATGGATTGTATGGATCCCATATTGCTATTCATGTGTACGACTCATGGTGTGTTACGTATAGAAAGGATACAATCGGAATAAGCGTGATTGATTTGATCAACAATTCTACTCTTAATTGTAGTAAAAATACGTTTTAGACATAATTTATTGCTTTCCCATGGCCCCGCAGTCTGGATGTGAAATTTCACAATTTATTGCTTTTCCATAGCCCTGCAATCTGTATGTGAAATTTCACTATTATCATCGGCTTTCGAGCTGTTTTAGGTCCTACTGGATGCATTCGTTAGTCTATCGTCGAGTTCGAGTATGCTTGCTAGTACCTAAAATGTACATACGCACGTTAAGTGCTGACGTGTCGTAGTTGAGCGATTCTCACAAATCATGGTGCAGCCACTGCTATTAGGATGTTTGCAATGGAAGATTATCAGACAAAATCAAAGAGCTTCCAAGCAGCTCAATGTTACATTAGAGGCAACATAAAGGACCTTAGATAATGAAAGTATCATGCACGGTGTGAAAAAAAAGTGAATGAAGGGTGCAAAATGAGGACTTGGTAGTTCTGTTAGCAACTAACATATTAGTGCTAGTATGATCGTATCTGTCAACTTTTATACAAAATAGAGTGATCCTTCCTAGCAACTTCTCTCCTTTTTACATCACATTCAAGTCACCTATACCATACTAGGAAAGATTAATATAAATTTCTTATAATAATTTCCTCTTTAATAACATCTTTTAAAAAATATAAAATATAAAATAAAAGAACAATCACAAATTATAACTAACCTGCATGTATTACCACCCTTACACATATTCTCTTGTCTATCTATAAACATCAACAATCATAAATTCTCCACTTGCTTTAAGACTTGGGTAAGACAATTTGTTAATTTAAAGGATTGTAATGTGGTTAACACAAAAAAAAGACTAATAAAGTTCAAAAAGACTTAATAACCAAAAAAAAAATCATATCATTGGGTAGGCTATTTGATCAATGTAGCTTGTAAGAAAAAAGAATGCCTATATTATTTTCTTGTTAATACATGTGAAAGAAGTGGAATATTGAATAGAAAATCAAGGCAAAGTCAGGAAGTACATGTTATGAATATCACATATGAAACATAGATAATGAGATTGATATAAATATGCCAGTATACGAGGCTCAAAATCTCACTAACTTATATCTACCCACTAGTCACTACTCTTCTAAAGGAAACATACATTACCAAATACGAGTGAAAATACATGCCTAAATTGCCATCAATTTCTCTGATTAATTTGACTCTCTAATTATAATTGCATAATCCTAGAAGCAATAAAAAAGAGATAACGTTTTGTTTTTGTTTTTATTAACACATGCAAGAAGAACTTAAAAACACATATAAGAACCAAGTTACCCTTCCCTATAATGAAAACTTTAATTTTCCCTAATGTAACCTTAAATTTAAGAGAGAAGAGATTCAATAAAGAAGTGAAAAAGACAATGAACAAGCTCCCCTTCAGTTGCCTCCTAAGCAATATCTTTATTTACCATCGTAGCCTTAACTTCATGCTTTCTTCTTCATATGATATAATCTTAATCTTTAGGTATCACCACTCCCGTATTCTCCACCTGAAATTCTTCGTGGAATGGGTTTAGGTGATGACCATTTACCTTAAATTTCGTCCTTATTTTTACACTCTAAATATTTACTGCACCATTAGGAGAAACATAAGAAACCACAAAACACCAACCTAGTGAGAACGCAACTTACCTAGGAACAATTTAAGTCTAGAATGATATAGAAGAATTTTTTGGCCAATGATTAAGATCATCTTGTCATGGAAAGCTTTACTCTTTTTCTTAATTAAATTTCCTTCCAATCTATCTTTGTACTTTCACTTTAAAACTTCATGTTTCATGACATTCAAAATATTAAAATGAATAATTTCCTCATCAAATTTCATTGTGAGGGTACCCCTTCAAAAATATATCTTAATTTAGGTTGTGTTAAGGAGTGGTCTCCCTAGTAAGATAGTTATCGAATTATGGGAAATATTATCAAACATGTCTACCATATTAAAGTTTGCAAGAAGTATTAGTTCATTTATCTACATAAACATATCATCAATCACCCCATAAGGATAAGCATTAGTGCGATTAGACAATTATATAAGAACACTAGTTTCTTTCAAAGGGCCAAATTTTAAAGAAGCATAAACGGAACGAGGCATAATATTAATCAATGCTCCTAAATCTAACATAGACTTCTTAATTACAATGTTACCAATTTCTTAAGGAATGATAAACAAGTTTGGGTCCTTACACTTAAAAGGTGGTTGCTTTTGGAAAATTGTAGAAGCATTTTTACCCTTTTTTACATTTTCATTTCCTCTCAACTTACACTTGTTAGTACACAATTCCTTAAGTAATTTTGCATAGCTTGGTGCCTACTTGATTACATGCAACAATGGCATATTCACTTCAACCTTTCAATGGTCTCCAAGATCTGCTTATGCTTTTCCTCCCAATTTCACTTTGCTAACTTGCTTAGAAAAAGTAGAGAGTTAGTCTTAAACCATAATTAGAGGGATAAAATTTACCTTATAATTAGATGAGGTATCCCCTTCTTCCTCAAGGTCCTTCTCAATTTCCTCTTCATTGCCCATCCTATCTATGGTTCTCTTATCTTCCTTAAGCACCTTACCACTTCTTAAGGTTCCTTCACTAATATTTTATGGATTTATCTCAAGTTGTGATGGCAATTGTTTTCTTCACTTTAAACTTCTAAACAATTGATAACAACTTCCATTTAACTCACTTGGTTCTCTAAATTCTAAATGTTAGGCCTTGTATCTTATTAAGATCTCATTTTTGCTAAAACTATTTCACATCCTACTGGAATTGCAAAATATTAGTAGCAAGAGACAAACATATCCTCTAATTACATTTCTGAGTTAGAAGAGGAAGCATATGGTATAATTTGAAGTTGTTGTGTACCTTATGACCTATTTAGGAAGTAGTTTTGTTACCTATTCCTTCTATAACTCAGGTTTAGGTGATCTCTCCAGTTTTAGTTATAGGTATAAGAATATGGATTGTACTATTGCAAAAAGTTTCCTCTCGTAGTATTAACATCTCCATATTTCCCTCTTGTAAAGTTATACACCTATCTGTCAGTGTTTCATATTGGCACATATTCTATAAGCTTTCACTTGTGTCTATCCTACAATAATTGTCTAAAAAAAGATATTTTTTCATCTAAACAATGTTCGACGGATGAATTATTTACCTCATTCAATTTACAATTATAATTGTAAATGCCAAAATGTTGGAAATTTGCTGCCATACGCTCAACTAGAGTTCTTGTATCCTCATAAGTCTTTTTACCCAATACTCCATAACTTGTTGATTAGCTAAACTGCTATCCATTGGCAATAATTTTTTAGAGAAATATTGTCAAAGGAGTTTTTCCATAAGAGGCTTAGAAAAACCATATCAAGCTCCTTAAAAGGCTTGTGCGCATACTCACTTATAAAAGCATAAAAATTAGGCAAAAGATGGATTAAACTAGACTTAAGCTCCAAAGTTAAATTCTCATCAAAATTTGGGAAAGTAATGTATAAAGGCCTTTCATTGAAGTTTGGGGTAGCCAACTACCTTAGAGTTCCTAGATTGGCAATAGCTTTTTTCCAAATCAATTCCTTGTTATATTCCTTAAGTAGTTATATTCTATTTATATAATCTTCACAATTTTCTTTTGATCTCTAGATCAAATTGTAACTGATCTTAATGAGGAGACCTAATCACCGTTATTCACAAACACTAATAAATAAATAAAAAGATCAAGAAACAAACATAAAAGCCAATAATCAAAAAATATACAAAATACCAACTAATATCAAATACAAACACTAAATCAACACCACTCTTTGACAACGGTGCCAAAATTTTAATGCACATTTAATACATGAAAAATTAAAACCTAACTTTATACAACTAAACTTATAGTAGTAGTAAGAAAGGATCGTACATATAGAGAATGCATGACTAATTTTTATAATAAACTAAAAAGTGTAACAAGATTGGTAGGGGTATGGATGAATTTTATGAAATTAATTAAATTAAACTATGAAAGATAAATGAAATCAAAAAAATTCAAACTAGTAAGAAGTAATCAATGGGTTTAAATCCAGTTCTTGGTTTCATCTTAACCTTTACATAAATAAATATAATAATTTGTAACATTGTTCTCACCATCTCTTTGAAACTATTAGCTAGAGTTATCAATAAGCTCTCTTAATCCTAGCTTTCCCTTAAATCATAACTAATTAAAATAAGCTCTTTGATTAGAACAGTAAGTCAAAAAACTAAGCACAAGCTCTTTAGATTTAGTGTGACAGTCACGTTAAAGATTAGGGAAAGAGGTTAATTTGATCAATAATTATACAAGCCCAGATTATTTAACTTATGATGTGTTATTTCTAATGATGCACAATGATTATTTTACAATAGTTTAATGACATTAACAAAAATTATAGATTGTAATTATAATTCTAGGAACAAATCCATACATGAATGATCTTGTAGGTCCTATCTAAATCATTCATATGAAATCATTAACATTTTGCACAAAATAACATAAGCAATTTTAAAAGAGAGATACAAATAATATTATTGGTATTGATCACTGCATAAACTTGTTACTAGGTATTGATGTCCCCTTTGAATTGGAAGAAAGATGTTTAACTACTCATAATTCTACAAAATTAAAGTCTAAAGAGAAGAATATGTTTCTTTTGGTGTCTCTCCTCTCCCTCCCCTTTAATTAGCCTCTTAATTGCCTTCTATACTTTATAATTAGGGTTTTATGATTATACACAGTTAACTACACGGCTGTGTAAGTAAGTGACCATGTACAATAATTCTCTAGAAGTTATACATTTAGTTAAACATGTAAGGCGCACAATCATTAACTCACTTACACGGGCTTTTATGTTTCTACATGATTGAAATAGTGTCTCCAAGTTCACACAAATTTACAATAACTTACATAGTCCTTTATGCGAATATGTAAGTCACATGTACAGACGTATAGCTCCATAGTGACTCTAAATCTTTCTTTTATAGTCCCTTTTTCAACCTAACTCATCTCCTTTTATTCCATAAATGCAAATAAGATCAAACATTAGTAGAGTTACACTAAGGATGTGAATTTAGCTCATTTTGGTTTTTTTTCCATCTAACTTGAACGTAAACCATAATATGAACCAAGTAAGTATCTTAGATGCAATATAAACATTAACTGGGTGTTTGTGAATTATAAAAACCTTTTTCCATTTAAACAGTATTTTAAAACTTAAGTACAAATGTGATAGTCTTACAAACACATTATGTAAAAGTGAGTAAAGGAAAGAGAGTGAAAAAAAAGACTTATAATTGCTCTGAAAACACCCCTTACTTATGTCGACTCCCTAGTCTCGCTTTGTATTTTTCACTATCTTCTTTTTTATTTTTCAAAAGAGAAGAAAAACCTTGCACAACTTCTTTCTTTACTTTAGATAAAGCGAAACCTACTATAAATCTTTCCCTATAGGTGAAGATTAACCTACCATGCTAATAAAGCCAAATACAACCTCAAGAGTAGCCTCTAATTTAATTTCAACTAAATTTCCTTAAATTTTCTCATTTTAATACTTTAGGGCTCAATTTCAATCATAATGGATGATTTAAAGCTTTTAAAGATTCAAAACTCTCTAAAAATATGTTCTTGTGTCACTAATATCTCATAAAATTTTCCAAAACCAAAATTGACTAATGTAGTAACTAATTTAGTCCAATAAAATTGTGATACAGAATTTGACTTTCTTTTAAAAGACCCCTTTTCCATCATTATGTCACACTAGTGCTGATGAAATATTATAAAACCTCTCCACTATAATACAATCCTAAAGCAAGTAGACGTATCATTCTGTACTAGTAAAGTGGTAATCAATGGATACAAATCTGGTTTTAATCTTCCTAATATGATAATTACTTTAGGTTATTGACAGAACATTCAAACAATAATCAATAGAGAGAATCAATATGAATAAAAGTACATAATAGAGTTTTCTTTAATTTCATCTTGGATACTTAATCAATTATATGGATTCTATTCATTTAGACTTATGAGGATTACAGTTTAATGATTTTTTATATATTTATGTATAACTACCTATCCCTAGATTGATTAATAGACACATCTATTTGATTAAGTATTCTTAAAATTCATTAAGTTCTTTGAAACCTCATAAAAGGTTATCATAATTTTGGAAAGGTCACATACTTCTATATCTAGATCCCTATTCAATCTTCAATATATATGCTTAGTTCAATATAGACATAGGTTCTTTCGACTATGTTTATATGTAAATTTTAATTAGAAAGTATAAACAACATTGAGAATAACATATATAAACCTCAAACATAGAAACCTTTATAGGAAAAGTCGAAATCAAGACAAATAACAGTCCATAATGGATCCTTCAATTCAGATATAAAGTTAATTTACCACTAATACTCCTTGAAACAATAGAAACAACAATTAAATGGAAAGAAGAATTACTACTAATACTCCTTGAAACAATAGAAACAACAATTAAATGGAAAGAAGGAATCATGCTAAGATATACCTTAGTGATAATCTCAATCCTTTAATGATATTCGCTTATCTAGAATGAATTTTAATCTATTTATTTATTGGAAATGGCTATTTGATGTGTTTTTAAGGCTTTTCTTTAATAGCGGACTGTTAACTCTAATTATAAATAAATAATAAAATAAAATAAAATAAATTCAATACAGGCCCTTTTCTACAGTCTTGTCTAAGCCATATATCTTCCTTTTTTTCTAAACAAGGACACAAGTTCTAACACGCTTATTTCCTTGGTCATATATATTTTTATAACTCTTTTCTAAAGGTATATGGACTGAGGAAAGATCATGTCTTAGGTCATGTATCTCTTAGAAACTTCTCTCTCCACCAACAGTGTAACATCCCATTCCCAACTAATATATACATGTGTGTTCATCGGATACACGTGTATATGCCTGTCAGAAATGACATGTTAACTATCTCACCTTCAATGTACATAACATAGCATCATACACTAAACCGTCAATCACATGTTTTCTAAACCTAAAATTGTTATCACATTATATCAAAACCATAATTTACATTGTTTCATATAGTACAATATCATCTATGTTTATACAACATTGTCCTATGAACATAAACAACTCAGTACACACTGAATACTATAAAGTCAAAAGAAACAACTATGTCCTCAATCCCATCTGACCGACCTTTGAGCCAAATTTGGCTATAACAGTTGCAAAAAATATGCTTCTACAGAGTCTTAGAAGCTAGGTCGTCTCACTCTTGAACCTGAAAAGCAATGGTGCAATTTTGATAAGTTTTGCAAACTCAGCAGAATAACCATCCTCGATGGTTCACTCATGTCATAAAACAAGATCAATTATAATATGTAATCACTTGACAAGTATCAAATACTATCATAGATAAATCATTTCTCAGTTAAATAGTTCAATCATATAACGACATTCACACAACTTTGCAAATCATTCAATAAATTCAATGTATATGCGGATGCGATATGTATGAGACTCACATTCATTTTTTATATTGTTGCGACTGCGTGCTTTTATAGTATCCCAAATTATCGAGCTCAGTCTGTCTGTGACTCATTGATCACAGTGAGCCGTAGGCTCGAACCACATGCGGGAGCTTAAAGCTCTTATCATTAACAGTATCAGTAGCAACACCAATCACAACTCATTTATATTACATGCATCGGAATAAATTGCATGCCACAATTTATTCATCAAATTCAATCACTTTCATTTGCATGTAATATAATAATATATCAGTCCCAGTGTCAATTACAGTAACAGTCACAGTAGCAGTGGCCATTGGACTAGTTCTAGCATTCAACTTTTCAGTTGAGAATTAGAAAATCATTTAGGCAGACTCATTCACATTCAATTAGCCCTTGCAATATCATTCTCATGCATCAAAAAACCTCAGAAAAATATTATCCGGAATCCAGTACACAATCAACACAATTCAGTACAGTTCAATAATGTACAAAACAATAAGGTGAGTCCATCTTAAGTTACTCATAGTATGCGCCAAACAACTATTGCCTTAAGGTACTGGCAATGTCTGGATGTTGTTGTTCAATGTGTTCCTCTATACAAACAATACATTCACATATCACAATATTGTACAATTATGTATTCATTTATGCACATTCATGTGTACTAAATATTTGCAATTCATGTTCATGATAATTATGGGTTTCTTATCATCAATCTAGTCATAATAATCATTTAGATATTTACATTCAATTCATTAATTCAAATTTATCTAAAGGTACACTTTTGGGTCCATTTTGCACAATTAATTTCATCAAGAAAATGAAGGAATTTGTAACACTTCATTCTAACAAATTATTCTCCTATGACTTAAGTCTCTATTGATACCAAAATCATTCAATTTGGTTCATTATTCTATGAGCTATACTCAAAATACCATAGACTGTGGACATTTGAAATTTTGGCGAATGTATGATTATACATTCAAGTTGTGCAACCTATATCTCTCAATTCTCATATCCAAAAATTACAAAAAAATTATACCAATTTAAAGCTAAGAGAATAAACTACAGCTTTGGTGTACAATTTATTCAATAACTACACGACATGATTTCTTTCCTTAGTAGTGCTACAGCCTAAGCCAAGATTCAATTTCATACCAATTCTGAAAGTCTTAAAGACAGAATTAAAATTCAACTTCTTCAAGAAAGTTGTATAAATAAGTCTCAAGTTTAATCTGAATCAATAATCAACTCATGTGGAAATCTATAGATCAAGATATAATTCAAAACATAGAAGCATGTTCAATGAAAATATTCCAGTTCATACTATTCCAACACACCTCAACATTTTCATCCTAAACTCATCAATCAATTGCTTCCAATTTAATTCAGATGGCTCTAAATTTCCATGAAGAGGAAAATAAATGTCTCAGGAGTGTATTGGTTCAATTTCCAAGTCATTTGAAGGTCGGGAGACAAATAGTCAAATAAATCCAAGCTATGCAGTTTTGAGAAGCATTGTTGGCTAGGCAACCATAATGCACAACCTTGCCCTCCAATTCCAAAAACTACAGATTCTCTTCCTTCTTCTTACTTTTTTCCACCTACTGCATCATCTCTAATTTATCCACTCCTATTTACCTCTTCATTTCAATTCTCATTTCAATTCAACTTACCCAAAACCAGCTCATAACATAAGATTAAAATCAAACATCTAAAAACCGATACATACATGTATTTCAACACTTTCAACTTTCTCTCACTACTGAAAATTTATGTTCGACAATAACAATCTAGCATTTTTTGAATTTTAATAACTTATCTCTAGAACTTTTTGTAATAATAAAAAAATTCAATTAAAAATTAAATATACAATATAACCATTTCTTAATAAATATTTCAAATTCAATAATACATATTCATAGCTGCAAAATAGTATTAATTTATGATGTATTTTAGGTCATAGGTTTATATAAAAGTTTTTAAAAAAATATTATCTTAAAAATAATTATATGATAAAACATCTTCCATTGTATTAAAAAAAATCTTTACATGAAGTGGACAATAGGATGTTAAGTGGTCAAACGAACAGAGCTGCCCATAAATGATAGAAATATGTTTGTATATTTAA
>JAOSBO010020523.1:0-12220 GCA_027563915.1 Erythroxylum rotundifolium
GAGAGGATCCCTACATGCATTTGCAATCCTTATCCATGATTTGTTAGAGTATGAAACCAGTGGGAGCTTCACTTGATCAAGTGCTATAGAAGGTTTTTCAACTATCTCTAGAAGGAAAAGCAAGAGAAGTGGTACATGAGTCTTCCAAGGCATGTAGCAAATGACTACCATAGCTGGGCCAACCTGAGGAAGGCTTTCTTGGAAAAGCACTTTCCAGCTTCCCGCACTTCATAGATGAGGAAGGAGATTTACTCGACACGCTAGGATTATGATGAGTCTCTTTATGACTACTGGAACCGCTTCCAAGATTGGTTATCTAGATGCCCCCACCATCAAATATCGGATGAGCAGTTAGTGCAATATTTCTATAATGGATTGAAAATTCAAGATAAAGGCATGTTAGATGCGGCATCGAAAAGTTCATTGATTGATCTTACAGCTTCAGAAGCATGGGATTTGATCAAGAAGATGGCTCTAAATCATCTACAGTATAGTGTGAGAGAAACCCGAGGAGTACATCAGTTGGGAACCATAGCAGCCCACTCTAAAAGCATAGAGAGTTTGGAATCGAAAGTTGGCTCTTTGGAGAGTAGAGTGACATCACAATTATTCTTCATCACTGCCAAGCTAAAGAATATGAATGTGCATGGCCCAAAATCTTCTATGGATCTCACAGCACCTAGCTATGATACTTGTTGGTTGGTGATTCACATATCCAGTGTTTGCCCCAGTTGATTTGAAGAAGTGTCTGTAGTGTATCCAGGAAGACCAAATCAAAAATGGGACCCTACTCTAACACTTATAATGAGGGATGGAAGGCGAACCCTAAGTTTAGTTGGAGGAATGAAGAGGGACGAGTTCAAAACAGATTTCAACAAGGGGGAGGAGTTGGTACTTCTACTAACTAGTTCCCCAACAAACAGCTAATCATGACTGTCCCACCTAAGGAGGATACCAACTGCTACAAAATATGATGAATTTGATGAAGGAAGAACGGAATTCAAACAATAATCAATTCAATGCCATTGCTTCTCTAATTTAGCAAGATTCTTCTAAGAATGCTGCTCAGTTTAATGCCTTGGAAAAGAGAATGGAGCAATGGGAGACAAAAACGAAGGGCATCAACTATTTTGTCACTCAATTGTCAAACAATATGAGTGAGAACCAAGCAAGAAGCAGTGGAACCATTCCTTCAAATACTGTGATGAACCCAAAAAGTCTAAATGCAATTGCTCTTCGAAGTGGAAAACAAGTAAGGTTTAATCATCAAGAGGATGAAGAATGTGATGAGGAGATTGATAGTGGAGAATTGCCTTTACCTAAGAACAACACCAAGAATACCAAAAGCTCTAAGGAAAAAGAACTTTTGAATGAAAGGAAGTCTGAATCAAAGAACAAAGGAGCTACTTCAAAAAGTTCCAAGGAAAAAGCACCAACACATGAGCATGGGGAATCAAGCAAGCATGAAGCCCACGGTAAGGAGGTAAACCTTCAAGACCTACCTTTTCCTAATTCATATTTAGTAAGCAAACATATGATTGAAATTAAGCATGAGAAATATATCTTTGATTTGTTTGGAAAAGTTGATGTCAACATTCGTTTGCTTGAATTAGTGAAAAGGGTTCTAGCCTATGCTAAATATCTTAAGGACTTGTGCACAAACAAAAGGACGTTTAGGCCTAATGAGAGAGTCCAAGTGAGCTCAAATGTGTTAGCCCTTTTCAAACCCCAAATACTCATCAAGTTTAAAGACCCTGGATCTATCACCATTCCATGCATAACAGGAAAAGCTACCATAGGAAGGGCTTTGTTAGATCTAGGGGCAGCAATCATTGTGATGCCTAAGTCTGTTTATCAATCATTAGGAGTTAAAAGTCTAAAGCCCACATCTTTCATATTATAACTGGCTATAAGATCTTTTAGGCATCCAGTGGGGATTATAGAGGACATTTTCGTCTAGGTCAAGGGTTTAGTTTTTCCTGCTGATTTTTATATGCTTGATATGTCTTCTGAAGTTATGCAGGATACATCTTTGGTTCTTGGTCGACCATTCTTAAGGACTGCTGGCACTATGATTAGCATGAAAGAAGGTAAGATCACCATGGAGGTAGGAGATCAACAGGTTAGCTTTAATACATATGAAGCTATGAAACACCCCTATGAGGACTATTCGCTCTTAGGAATGAACATGCTTGACATTGTTGTTGATGACGCATGCGCTGAGTTTGAACTGTCAATGAACCCATTAACTAATGATTCCTCAGAGGAAATGTTTTTTGTTGATTTTTCAGGTGAACTGCGGAGAGTGGATGTTAGCACAGAAGTAGGAAGTGATCAAGTTACTTCGCCACGGTATGGATATGAGCCAAACGTCCCCCAGGAGTTGAAAGATCCACCATAAGCAACAAGTTGTTTCTCTTCCTCCATTTACAATGTACTTTTGCTTTATGATTGAAGATGACATTGTTATGCATGAGTATGTTGACTAAGTGTGGGGGAGAAACTACTTCAGTAGGATTAGGTTTAGTTTTTAGTAAGACTTAGGTTTAGTTTTTTTATTTCAATAATTCATCTTCCCTTTGAATTATGTGTTTTAGTAGATGCAAAATACATTTTCTATAATAGAGGAAATTGGTGTAGATGATGAATTGCATTTGGTTTAAATGATGATTAAGGAGTTACATATGAGCTGAGTATCCAGTCAGAAAGTGTTTTTGTCTCTCGGGAAAACTTTGCCGAGGCGTTAATTAATTTTATCACCATAGCATGAACTAATTTTATCACTGCAGTGAACTGCAGTCTTTGCCACGGCGAAAAACCTTCAGCACCAAACCTCCGAGGGATATTTCCCTTTTTACCCTTAATATTCTTCTTACCTTTCAGCTACCCTCTGTCTTTTTCGTCACTTCCTTCCCCCTCTTCTCAACTTACTGCCCTCTTCTCCCTCTTTCATTTTCATCTTTCTCACTCATTCTTTGTCGCGGCGATTACCTTACGACCTCACCCTTGTTCTCATCCTTCTTCATCCATTTCGTGTGCATGGTTGGTGTCTGCGTCTCCCCCCTCCTTTTTGTAAGTTTTCCCTCTTTGTTTCATTCTTTCTTCGCTTAATTTCTGAGGTTAGGGTTCATTCTCCACAGAGAGGAAACCAATTCTTTCACTGCGATGTGGCCAGACTGACATACTTCGCCACGGTAAGGAATCCATTCTTCGCTGCGGCGTAAAGAGTATAGCCTTCGCTGCGACAAAAGCCAATTTCGTCGCGGCATGAAGAGTGTAGTTTTCACTGCGGTGAAAGCCAATTTTTCCACGGCATGAAAAATGCAATCTTCGCCACGGTGAAAGACCAATTTTGCCGCGACATACTTTCCAGGTTTTGATTTTTAGTGAATTGTGTTTATTCCTCATGTTTATTTTTCCTTGTTTTTTGCAGGAATATGCCTCGAACTAAAGATGCCACTCATCACTCCACCCCTATCCCCTCTAGCTCCTTCGCTTCTTCCCATCATTTCGATTCTACCCAATCCTCCCATTCCACATCCTCCCGCCCCTCCCATTCCTCCCCTCACTCTGATCCTCCCGCTGATTCCTATTATTCTGACCTAGCCACAAAAGTAGATGCTAGGCCTTTCCATAGGGAGTGACCCTTTCCTTTAACTTCCCATAACAATCCTTTTGTTCACCAACTGGTCCAATCTAGCTCATGGTCTTAGTCTGACCTCGGGACCAAGGCAATGACAAATTTGTTCATCACTTTTACACCTATGCCCGCCTCTATGATACCATGGACATTAATTTTCATGGTGTAACAGTTCCTTCCGCTTTTATCACCGCCCAAATCTGCACACACTACAATCTTCCTCCCATCTTTTGCTACCTTTACGACCAATTCATCCACGATTATCCCTGGGATGATGTTATTCATACCCTCTGTCCCAAGGGTACCCAATGGCATTAACCCCACATTTATTAATGCTACCTCAAGCATTTTGATCTCTACCCTGAAGCTCATCCTTGGCTTCATCTTATCAGCAACAACATCATTCCCACCTCCCACCTCGCCTACGTCACCAAACAACAAGCTCTATACTTATACCTTCTTATGGTTGGCCGCCCAGTCGACATAGCCAATGTCATTGCTCCCGTCTTCCACGGTGCCATCATGATAGCTAAGCTTACCCACTCCATCATCTTCCCACACCTCATCACCAACATATTTCGGGCTCATAACATCCCAGAATACCCCAATGACAACTATTTTGACCTGGCCCTGCTGTTTTGGTATGTCTGGCTTAAACAGCCTCACCTGCCACCTCCATTATAACCCACCCCACTCCCTACCCCTTCCACCTCCTTTCCTAATGTTGCTGCCACCCATACCGAGGCCTTGCCTCGCGAGGACGATCATCCCACTCTGACTTCGCTTACGTCTATCACTCTGCAATCCCTCGCTGGCCGAGTAGAGGGTTTATCTATTGACCTGGCTATCCTTTGGGACACTCTTCATCAGGCCATAGCCCAGCAGGAGTGAGATCAGAGATATAAGTGGTGGATGGATGCATTGCTTTCCTAACACCTACATTTTTAGCTTCCTTTCGATGAAAATGACCCACTTCTTGGTGCTGGCCAGATGGGAATAGCTCCTACAAATGTTAGGGATGATCCCTTGGTGGATTAGTTCGAGCATTTTTCTTATATTTTTCTGGTTCATTTGTCAGATGCTCAGTTCATTTGTAATGTCCAACTTTTTGCACATTAATTGTATCTACTTCATTTTGTTATTCCATTTATTGTTACTGTGCCTTTCCCTTTCACTTCCTTATTTCTATCCCTTGTTCTTGTTTTTTGATTATTTCACATTGAGGACAATATGATGTTTAAGTGTGGGGGAGGTTTTCCCATCCTACAACTTTTTTTTGTGCTTAATTATTAGCCATTTGAATGTTTGTGTTAGTCAACTGTGCAAAACTTTAAAAAAACTTGGTGATTGTGGTAAACCTATTGATCTTCACCATGGCATGCTCGTTCTTCGTCGCGGCCATGTGTATGATTTTCGCGATGAGTTCGTCATGGCCATATGCATGATTTTTGCCGCAGTGAACTTTGGTTTCATTACAGTGCAATATTTTTAAAAGAAGTGATATTTTATAATTTTGCCTCTGTTCAACGATTCTTCCCAGTTTGATTCTCGTCACTCTTGTATCTCAAAGCTTTTACAAGTTTCAAAGTAATTCTTGAGTTTTTGAAAATACCTCCCATTCTTTAAATAATAGTTGGTTTTTGGCTAATTTCATTTTCAATGTTTTAAACACAAAGTGAGTGAAAGTATGCTGACAAAGTAGCACTTTATGTTTTTAAAACTTGAGATTGTTCATTGAGATATTAACCTTGTTGGAAGGATATTTGGGCCTAAATTTTCCTATTTTTGTGTGTATTTGCTTATTTCATATCTCTCTAAAACTTGCTTCAATTCTTAATCATAGCTTTATGAACTAGAATTTTGTTAATATGATAGAGGCATTCTTTCACAACTCTTTGACCCAAACACCATCCCATAAACACTTATCCATCACTAGCCCCTTGAGCCATAATTTAGGAGCACATGCACTCATCTGTATATGGTGTCAATAGTTTATTTTGAATTTTCTTTTAGTTAACTCATCTTTATATAGTGTAAATAGTTTATTTTGTTTTTTTAGTTATTTCAAAAAAAAAGCTAAAAAACAATACATACATGCATACATATATATATATATATATACATACATACATATATATATATATACATACATACATATATATATATACATACATATATATATATATATATATATATATTCAAAAGAACATTTTCCCATTAAAAAAGGAAAGAAAGAAAAGAAACAAAAAAAGTTGTTGTCACTTGTGTAAATATTGCCTTACTGTTGACATCTATTTCATAATTGTAGTAAATGCGCTCATAATTGTTTCTTCTTTCGTCTATTCCATCCATTTCATCTAGCCTTCCGTGCATTACAACTTTGAAAAGTCCTCTTGATTTTCAAAATCGTAGTTCTTGTAGTGGAGAGGTAGAATTATTACAAGCTTATGGTAGAGAATGGACTAAGCAGATTTTTAGAGCGAAATTATCCCAAAAGAAGTGAGATGAGAGTAAACACCTTACCTTGAGTGAAATCTCTTTTGCTCAATCTCTTGCATTAATTGCTTATAGTGTTTATTTTCTTAGCATTCTTTCAGTCTAGCTTATTTTCTTAGCATTCTTTCAGTCTACTTAGATTGATTTTTAAGAAAGTGATTTTTTCCAATTTCCTACTTTTATTTTAAGCATGGTCAGAATTTTTCTTTTGCATTTATGTCTTTTTGACTCTTATAAACTTTGTCTAGGAGTACAAAGGTCTAAGTGTAGGGGAATTGATTGAGCCTAAGTTTATTCCATAAATTGGCAACATTTTCATGACTTTTGCTGTACTTTTTGACTTCTAACTCTAGCTTTTGTGCTTAAATTGATTCTTTAGTGTGTGCTTTTTATTTTATGTAGTTTGAAGGTAAAAATTGTTACAAATTAGTATTCATTACACTAATTAATTTTTTGAGAACAATTGATACTGCAAACTACCTTTTTTATTATAGGAGAATCTAGGAAAAGGAAGTCAAAAAGAAGATGTGGAATGTCGGGAAGAGTTCGCTACTGCGAAGATTAATTCTTTCACCGTGGCAAAGGAAGGGAAAAGTTTGCCCTAACGAAGATTAATTCTTTCGCCGTAGCGAAGGAGCCAGCAACAAAGCAAAACCTTTCAGGAAAAGTTTGTCGTGGCGAACCTTCGAAAACCCAGACCAATTTTGGAAAAATCACACACTGTCTGACCTGACCCAACATCTTTCGTTTAAAAACCTACCATATCATGTTGTAGCCGATAGATAATAGAGAGAAGAATAGAAAAAAGAACATAAGCTCACACTCTCGGCTCTTCCTTCCACTTCACCGTCATTGATCATTTCTTTCCATTTTATCTATCACCACATTTATTATCAACTGCTACTAGCATGGATGCTCTTAGTGGGTTTCCAGTTGTGAGCTCTCCCGAAGCAATACTTGGCTAAGCACCAGTTCCTCCTAAAGATGTAGCAATGGCTTGAGTTCAATGGGCTTCAAAGGGGAGTAGTTTGTTCTTATTTAACTACATTGTTGTGAACTCCTGAGTTAGGATTTATGCTTTGTAGTTGGATTTTCTTGATTATAGTTTAACCAAGTGTTGAACAATGAATTTTTTTATTGGGTTTGTTGATGTAGAACTTGGAGCTTGAATATATGAAGTCTCATATATGTCATTTTGTGATGTTGATAACTCTCTTTTATCTACCTAGTTGTGTTTGATATTGAGATGATACTTGATTACCAAATTGACCATTTGCATTAACTTACTCTTGGAACTCACTAAGATGCATTCAACAAGGCTTTAAGAAATGGAGTTCATTGATTAAAACCTTGGATTTAAAGAGTTCTTTAAGGTTATTCATTTGGAAACTTAGTGATTTTTACTCCCACAAAGATTTATTTTGAACTACGATAGCCAAAGCTCATTTTTCAAGAGGATTTTATCATATTTGATCATTTTTTTAACCTTCGATTTCTTATTACCAAAAATCCAAAAAATATCTTTCTACACACTTCCTTTTTAAATAGTTTAATTTTATTAGTTCTCCAAAGAACCAAAACCCCCTTCCTAACCAATTTAGTCGCATTTCATGACGTTTAGGCTAGATTAGATTCATTGCATTAGGTTCCAATTAAGTGAGATGACCCGAGGTTGTATCCTATATTGCAATCCTTGGAATTCAATTTTTGATTCGACCTCCAATGGTAAAACTGAAAGACAAAGTTGATCAACATAACATGGCATACATAATAGATCCAATTGTAGATGCATATGGAATCTTACTCATGCAGTCAAGCTCTTTGACTGAAGTAGGATAGTCCTTCGTAGAAAGCTTGGTTCAATGTTACATAGGCAAGAATCCTTTCTTGGAATCTTGCATACTGAACCTTTTCGGTACCTTATCTATGTATATACTCTGACTTAGGCTTATAAGATTTCTTAATCTATCTCTATAGATCTTAATGCCTAAAATGTAGGCAACCTCACCTAAGACTTTTATTGAGAAATGTTTCCTTAACCAAATCTTGACACTCTATAAGGTCGAAATATTGTTTCCAATGAGTAATATGTCATCAACATATAAAGCTAAGAAGACAACAGCGCTCCCACTAACCATTTTGTAAACACAAGGTTCATCTTCATTCTTGATGAATCCAAACTCTTTGAAAACTTCATCGAAAGGAAGATTCCAACTTCTCGATGCGTGCTTCAATCCATAAATGGATCTTTGAAGCTTGCACACCATTTTAGAATTGTTAGGATGGACAAAACCCTCATGTTGTATCATATATACATCCTTGAGTAAGTTTCCATTAAGGAAAGCTATTTTGACATCCATTTTCCATATCTCATAATCATAATATGTAGCTATAGAAATAAGAATTCTAATGGATTTGATCATGACTACTGGAGAAAATGTTCCATCATAATCAATTCCATGAACTTGTCGATAACCTTTAGCAACAAGTGTTGCTTTATAAGTGTGCACATTTTCATCCATGTCAAGTTTCTTTTTGAAAACCCACTGACATCTAATAGTCTTTAAGCCATCAGATGGATCAATCAAAGTCCAAACTTGATTGTCATACATGGATTGCAGATTCTGGACTTTCCACAGCTTCTTTATAGGTTGTGGGCTCATTATAATCAATGAGCATCACATTATCGTCATCAGTAATGAGAAATCCATATCTCTCAGGCCCATGACAAATCCTATCAGATCTACGTAGGCCTTGTGTTATTGAAGGCTGCTTTACAATAGATTGTGAGCTTGCTCTAATCTCCTTCTTAGGCTCAATGTCATTTTGTGAAACTTGAATTTCTTCAAGTTATACTTTACTCCCACTGTTTCCTTTGGAAATAAATTCCTTTTCTAAGAAAAGAACATTTTGAGAAACAAACACTTTGTTTTCTGATGGGATGTAAAGTATTATCCTTTAGTTTCCTTAGGATATCCCACAAATAAACATTTTTCAGATTTGGGTGCCAACTTGTCAGTAGTAGGATGCTTTACATAAGCCTTACAACCCCAAATCTTTAGAAAAGATAGATTAGGACATTTCCCTATCCATAACTCATAAGGTGTCTTTTTTGCCACCTTTGAAGGAATACGGTTCAGTATGAATGCTGCGGTTTCAAATGCATATCCCCAGAAAGATTTGGGAAGATCAGTTTGACTCATCATTGATCGAACCATATCTTATAGAGTTCAATTTCTCCTTTCAGAAACACCATTCCATTGAAGAGTTCTTGGAGGAGTCAATTGTGAAATGATTCCACAATCCTTAAGATAATCATCAAACTCTTGGCTTAAGTATTCACCTCCTCAATCAGATCGAAGGATTTTAATTGTCTTGCCAAGCTGATTTTGTACTTCATTCTTATACTCTTTTAACTTTTCGAAAGATTCAGATTTATGTTTCATTAAATAGACATAGCCATATCTACTGAAGTCATCTGGAAAAGTAATGAAATTCAAATAACCTCCTCTCACCGATATGCTAAAAGGACCATATACATCGGTATATATAAGGCCTAATAGCTCATTAGCCCTTTCTCCTTTACCTGTATAGGGGGCCTTTGTCATCTTGCCTAGTAAACAAGAATCAAATGTCTCAAAAGATTCAAAAGAATCAAGGAATCCATCTTGATGGAGTTTTAAGATGCATTTTTCATTTACATGGCCTAAGCGGCAATGCCAAAGATAGGTTAGGTTCAAATCGTTAGATTTAATCTTCTTGGTATTTATGTTATAGATGGACTCATTTGTAAGAGACTCAGTGTCTAGAGTATAGATGCCATTTAATTGGCATGCAATGCCATATAAAATGTCATTTTTATAAATGGAAATACTTCTATTCTCAATAGAAAATTTAAATCCATCATTCTCTAAACAAGCAAAAGAAATAATATTCCTACTCTTAATAGGTACAGCATAACAATTCCTAAGGTCTAAAATGAGTCCAGTAGGCAAAGTAAGATCATAGGTCCCCACGGATAAAGTAATAACTCTTGCTCCATTTCCTGTGCGTAGGCTGATCTCACCAGCAATCAATCTTCTAGTCCTTCTTAGATTCTGCACATTAGTACAAATGTGAGTTACACCTCCAGTATCTAATACCCATAATGCAGAAGGAGTAAAAGTGACCTCTATAACAAACATACCTGAAGAAGTAGTCACACTATTCTTCTTTTCTTTTAGCTGTTCCAAATAGAGTTTACAGTTCCTTTTCCAATGACCAGGTTCATTGCAATGAAAGCAAACTCCCTCCTTAGGTGCCTTAGTCTTAGCTTTATGCTTGGGCTTGGACTTGGGTACTTTACCTTTGCCCTTACCTATGCCCTTATTCTTGAAGCCCTTGCCCTTTTGAACCACAAGAACTTTATTGGTGGTCTTAACCTTTCCCTTCAAGTTCTCTTCAGCATCTTGAGCATCCTATGCAATTCATCAATGACCTTCTCCATGTTGTCTATATTATAGTTAAGAATGAACTGATCATATTCATAAGTCAAAGATGCTAGAAGAAGATCAGTTCCCAATTCTTGACTAACAGGTGCACCTAATTTCTCAAGATGATGAATATAGCGCTTCATCTTAAGAACATGAGCACTCACAGATGTGCCAGGGGTCATCTTGCATGAATTCAATGCCTTAGCGGTTCTAAACCTCTCTTGGTGTACTTGCTATTGAAACATAGATTTTAGTTGAGAAAGCATGTCATAGGCTTCCATTTCTTCTAAATCGTTCCGAAGTCAGAGATCATGGTGCCTAACATATGACATGACACATCTGTAGAGTCATTGATATGCTTCGTGTAAGTATCCTTTTGAGCCTTAGGTGCATTTGCTGGCGGTTACTTAGGGATGGGTTCTTCTAAGACGTAAAGCTTTCTTTCTTGCTTGAGATCAATTCTCAAGTTCCTATACCAGTCTAGGAAATTTGTTCCATTAAGCTTTTCTTTCTCTAGGATAGATCACACAGATAGGATGTTGGATGGATTGGATACCATAATCTACAATATTATGCAAAAAATGTCAACATTCTTATTATTAAAAGGTATAAGCTCCCACTCAATTTAATATCCCTATATTCGAAAGTGGGAAGAAAGAAGTTCCATATTTCACTAAGTCCTAAGAAAACTTTGGCTTAACACTCAAAACTTAGTTATTTAGGTAGAAAACTCTTTTCAATTACATCATATGTAACTCTTGATGGGTTTATGTTAAATTATATCTTATGTACTGCATGTATGTAAAACCCAATCTTATGCCCTAAGCCCAAAACCGTTTTGATAGCTTAGTTAAGTTTAACCATACTTTACCTATGAATAGCACCATTATTCAAATGTCTTCCCTAGATGATTCTCATATGCTTTGGTTTGGCAAAACCCATATAAGGATAAGCTAGAGATAAACATGGGTAAAGTTTTATAGAAGGCATATAAACTTAATATTGTCATGAGGGTCATTCTTAGTGCATTATGAAAGTTACTAATCCTATTAGTAAGGGTGTTTGTCCTATGCTAGTTCTAATCCTGTTCTACAACATACTTGAGTATATAAATTAGAAGCATAGAATAGTAATTTACACACGCATATAAATATTCAAATAATATAAATAAAACATATGTTTTGGTCGAGACAAACATGAGAGAAACATTTCCATACTCAAACTTTTCCTTTGATCGAAACAAGCCATGATCGAAATACATCTTGATGTAATCAACTTCCATGGCCAAAATTTCTTTCTTTTCATATATTCACATTAGTACCAAGAGGATAAACAAATCCAAAAACAACATGCATGAACATAAATCATATTCCTATCACGCATCCAAATCCGTAAGTACATGTAATCAAAACATGCATATTTTTTACTATATAAAAGTACAAAACCTGGCTCTGATACCAATGTTGGATCACCTATGGCTTGAGTATTCACAATACGCAACAGAATGGACCATACTGCACAACAAGAAGTATAATCAAAATTTCACAACATGTACAAAATTACCTCTTGATGCGGATTGGTATTTGTTTTCAGATTTGTATATGCTACAAAA
>JAOSBO010020533.1:0-12220 GCA_027563915.1 Erythroxylum rotundifolium
GACAAGTTTTCAAAGGTAAAGAAACAGTTGATGAATCAGGCTTGGACAAGTTAGACTACGTAAACCTAATTATCAAAAATTTAAATCTCAATTATGGATGGACGGTTCCTAAGGAAAATCACTGGAGGAGGAGGACCAAGTCCGGCGAAGCAACAAACGACCAAAAAGTGGCCAGACTAGCGAGGCATATCGTGTGCCAGTTATCGAAAGCACATATCGGGATAGGTTGTGTGGGAACCGGGAGTCAGAACATCATGCTATGCGTAACAGAATGGATGAGGATTTTCGGGGTCAACAAGGAACGAACATGGAGGTTAGTGAAGACGAGGAATCTGATGATGAAGATGCTCGGGAGCGTGGGCCAATTATACGGTTTTCAAAGGAGCAAATCAATAGGTTTAGGAAACCATGGTAGGGATCGCTGATAGTCAAGGTGTTGGGACGGCGGCTGGGTTTCCAGTTTTTGAGGCGGCAAC
This sequence comes from Erythroxylum rotundifolium, assembly GCA_027563915.1. NCBI lineage: Eukaryota > Viridiplantae > Streptophyta > Magnoliopsida > Malpighiales > Erythroxylaceae > Erythroxylum > Erythroxylum rotundifolium. Next base: position 477 of record JAOSBO010020533.1, read on the forward strand.
TTTTTGACTTGTGGAAACCAAAAGCTGAGATGAAGGTAATCAGCCTTGGTTACGATTTTTACTTGATCAAATTTGGTATTGAGGAGGATAGGAATGTTGCATTGAGAGATGGTCCGTGGACCATATTGGGCCATTATTTGACTATCAGGGAATGGCACCCTAACTTCAATCCGACGGAGGCAGTGATAGACAAGGCTTCGGTTTGGATTCGTATACCAGCTTTCCCGATGGAATACTACAACGAGGAATGTCTTAGGGAGATCGGAGACAGATTGGGTAGAACGATCAAGATTGATTTGGACACAGAAGCCTGCGAGAAGGGCAATTTTGCTCGTTTGTGCATAGAGGTTGATCTAAATGGTAGTTTGAGGGGACAATTCCGCCTTCGTCGACGTTGGTATAAAGTAGAATATGAAGGTATTAATCTGATTTGCTTCCATTGTGGTCGATATGGTCACAAAGTGGAGGAGTGTGGGAAGAGCAAGGAGGAAGCTGGCAAGCACGGTGGAGAGTTCACGGATGGCGATAAAGGTCAAAATCCACTGGGAGAACAAGAGAGACATGGCGGTGTTGCGGAGAGGAGCAGGGACCCGGTTCAGCCATATGGTCCATGGATGATTGTTACTCGTCAGAGAAGGTTCAGGAAAGGTCTGTCAGAGGGCGGATGACAGGCTTTGGTAGTCGGAAGGGCCAATCTCAATGAGCGGGAATCTAGGTTTGCGATTTTGGAAAGTTATCAAGAAGATTTGGGAGATGATCTTGTCGACCGAGATTTGAGGGGAGATAGCTCCAGAAAGGAAGTTGGCAATAATGCCACAGATTCTCAGAAGAAGGATAATTTTAGGCGGCAATCTTTTCAGGAATCTATTAGACCACGTGAGGTGGTAGCGATGAGTGGAGGGAGTAAGACAGGTGTTCGGGATGGGCTGGGCCAGATGCGGGAAGTCCATAGGAGGCATATGGACCAATCTGGAGGTGAAAATGCTGAGCAGTTTCTTCCAACCCAACACGTTGGTCCCAAAAGTATGCCCAATGGGGGAATTATAGCTGGTCGTCAACGACATAATGCTATCAATATTCCACCAGCTCCGGATCCGGGAACCACAGGAGAATTTGCACATTCTACTATAGATAGATGCGCTTATGACAATGACATGCACAGTGGAATGGAAATAGTTTTGGCAACGCCGAGTATGGACCATCAGCTTCTTCCAGAAACGGGAGCAGTTGACAGAGATGTGGTTATGGTTGTAGATGACCTTAAGGCATGAGGCCTTTACTCAGCTGGATGGGATGTTCTATTATATTAGTTATTGATTTCCCAATGAAAGTGTTAAGTTGGAATTGTAAAGGTGCAGGGAGTGCTCGCTTTGTTCGAGTTATTAAGGATATGATTGATCGCGAGAAGCCAGGAATTATTATAATTTTAGAACCTCGAGTAAGTGGCACCAGAGCTGTTGAGGTTTGTGGTAAACTTAGAGGTTATAAGGCGGAGAGGGTGGAGGCGATCGGATTTTCTAGAGGTATCTGGGTTTTATGGCATGAGGAGCTGGTTAAAGTAGAGGTTTTGGATAAGCATAATCAAGCCATTCATCTCAGAGTGGAACAAGGAAGTCGAAGGTGGCTTCTCATGGCAGTATATGCAAGTCCCAACGTTATGGACCGTCGGGCCTTTTGGAGTCATATGTGCAGGTTAAGTATTGGAATACAGGAGTCGTGGGCATTAATAGGTGATTTTAATGATATTTTACAGCCACATGAGAAGTGGGGAGGTGTTCCAACTCAATCTTCGATTGGTTCTCAGTTCAAAGAAGCGTTAGATGAATGCAACTTAATGAACCTGGGCAGTGTAGGTCCAAGATTTACGTGGAGAGGACCACAACTAATGGGGTATGAACGGGTGTACAAACAGTTAGATAGGGCTTTGTGTAATGAAGATTGGCGACATATGTTTCCAGGGGCGAGCTTATGTATTTTGCCCCGAATAAAATCAGACCATCACTCGATATTGCTAAGCACTGAGGACGTGGAAGATAATGGTAAAAGAGACAGACCCTTTCGATATTTAGCAGCATGGCAAGGCCACAAGGAATTTCCGAAGTTTGTGGAGAAAGTGTGGGATAATGGCCATACACTTCCAGACACGTAGAATCAACTAGCTGGTAAACTAAAGGAGTGGAATAAGGATGTTTTTGGCAACATATATCGTCGGAAGAGAACGATTCTAGCTCGTTTAGTAGGCCTCTAAAAGGCCTTACAATTGTGCCCTAATAGATCGTTAATTTGTCTGGAAAAAATTCTATCTGACGAATTAGAGGAGATATTTACGAGTGAGGAAAGCCTTTGGTTTCAAAAGTTAAGAAGTGAATGGGTCACGATGGGAGATCACAACACAAAGTATTTTCATACGAGGACTATTATCAGACAAAAGCGGACCAAGATTGAAGCACTTAAAATGGAGGATGGATCACGGGTAATAGACAGAAATACATTAAAGGGATTGGTTGTAGGCCATTACAAGAGATTATACGAAGATAAGGGGGGTCCGTTTCTCAGGATATTCCATGTCTTTTTCCTTCTTTGAGCAGGGATGAATCTCTTGAGTTGGATAGGGAGGTCTCGATGGAAGAAGTGAGGAAGGCTATTTTCGGTATGAGTCCATTTAAGGCTCCTGGGATGGATGGATTTCAAGCTGTATTTTATCATTCCAACTGGGAGTTGGTTAAGGCTAAGGTGCATACATTCGCCAAGGGTGTGATAGATCTTCAAGAACTGATGGCGCAAGTCAATGAAACCTTGATAGTGCCTATTCCTAAGGTTGATATGCCTCAAACGATTCACAATTTCAGACCTATAAGCTTGTGCAATGTGTCTTATAAGATAGTTGCTAAGCTTCTTGCGAATCGAATCCGCCCTCTAATGCCAAAATTGATATCGCCGCACCAAGCTAGTTTTGTGCCTAGCAGACAGATACATGATAATGTGGTAGTAGCCCAAGAGAAGTTACATTCCATGCGACGCATGAAGAAGAGCAAAATGTTCATGGCAATGAAAATAGACTTGGAGAAGGCATATGATCGACTTTCATGGGACTTTATAGATGACACACTAAGGGGTATCGAGTTTCCAAGTAAACTACGTAAAGCCATTATGGGATGTGTAACTTCAGTACGTATGCGTGTTTTATGGAATGGTGAAGTCACAGAGTAGTTTAAGCCCAATCAAGGAATAAGACAAGGTTGTCCATTATCCCCGTATATATTTGTGCTTTGTATGGATAGATTATCTCAAATTATTCAAAGGGCAGTCAACGCAGGGAAGTGGCATGCAATGAGAGCGGGTCGATGGGGTCCCTTAATATCACACTTATTCTTTGCCGACGATGTTCTATTTTTTGCGGAAGCATCAGTAGATCAGGTCAGATTAATTAAGACGATCCTTGAGGAGTTTGGACAGGCTTCAGGACAATGAGTCAATAAGGGCAAGACGAGATTATTTTTCTCTCACAACGTGCCATAGGAGTTAAGGGAGGCCATATGTCGGATATCAGCTTTTCAAGAAACGTCGGCGATGGGACGGTATCTTGGCATTCCATTAATTCATGGACGGGTAAAGTATGAACATTTTAGGCATGTGCTAGACAGGATAGGGTCTAAGCTCAGGGGATGGGTTGCGTCCTCATTGTCATTGGCAGGCAGAATTACACTGGCCAAGTCATTTTTATAGGCTCTACCCACTTATACGATGCAGGTGATGAGAGTGCCGAAATATGTGTGTGATGAAATTGACAAGTTATGTCGTCAGTTTATTTGGGGCAGCTCGAATGGGGAACGTAGGTTGAATCTAATAAGTTGGAGCAAAATAACAAGGCCAATGCTTAAGGGAGGGCTGGGTCTGCGTAGTACATATGTGTTTAATACGGCTCTACTTGCCAAGTGGGGCTGGAGATTTTTTCAGGAGCAAGAGGCGTTGTGGGTACAAGTGTTCTCACATAAGTACCCGAATAGAGTGGGAGAAGGATGGAGACTGTGTAGTTATGTGTCTGATTCTTGGTCATGGAAGTCCATTACCAGTGCATGGCTTCAGGCAAGATCCGGTATTGGTTGGGTATTAGGAAATGGGAGGATGGTCAGGTTTTCGTCGGATGTATGGCTCCTAGGGGGAACTCAATTGATACCCAACACGAAACCGCTATCCAGAGAGGAGTTGAGTGCAACAGTACGAGATTATGTTCAAAGTGATGGTAGTTGGAACTGGAGGTGACTTGAAGGGATGATCGATCGCACAACAGCGTTGAGGTTAGCGGCCATAAAACCACCAAGGAATGCGGACGTATCGGATAGGCGGGCATGGATTCTTGATAGGAAAGGAGTGTTCACAGTTTCTTCTATGTATAACATGTTAACGGATATGAACAGTGGTGGAGATGAAAGATTATGGAAAACTATCTGGCAATGGCAGGGTCCTCATCAGATAAGAGCCTTTATGTGGATGGTGGAAAACGAAGGGTTGTTGACGAATAAGAGGCGAGCCCGCATGCATATGGTGACGTCTGCGTTATGCCCAGGTTGTACAGAGATGGAGGAGTTGATATTGCATGTCCTCAGGGATTGTGTTAGGGTGAGGGGTATATGGTATCGATTAGTTCCGAGTAGTCTTACAGTTTCATTTTTTAATCTCCAGTTAAGGCTGGTTGCTCCTTAATTTGACGGCGACTACAAGAGAGCAGGAAGGAATGTATTGTTGGCCCAGCTTGTTTGCGACAAGATGTTGGCTGTTATGGAAATGGAGATGCAGTGAATTATTCCAACCCGATTTTACGTGGCCAGAACTAGGAAACGACAAGATTAAGAAACAAGCTGCGTCATTTCAGGTAGCCTTGCAACTCCAAAATAAGATATGTGAGAGTCAGAAAATTTGGAAGTGGATTAATTGGAATTGCCCTCCGTCTGGATGGGTTAAATTAAATTCTGATAGTGCTGCAAGAGGATGCCCGGGGCCAACAGGAGCGGGCGGACTTTTGAGGGACGAGTATGGTCGTTGGATTAAGGGTTTCACGTACAGAGTAGGACTAACTAGTGCTTTGTCGGTTGAACTTTGGGCAGTTTATATGGGACTTCAAATCGCATGGGATGAAGGTGTCAAGAAACTTGAGATAGAAATGGACTCAAATAGTGGATGTTCCATGATTCTGTCGCATTCACAATGTGCATGGGAACATGATTCACTGGTGAAGAGTATACATGATTTATTGAGGAGGGACTGGACAGTCATTCTAAGACATAATTATCGAGAGGCAAATTCATGTGTGGATTGGCTTGCAAGGCGTGCGGTGGATCTACCATTAGGATTGTTGATTTATACGGAACCTCTAGTAGACTTGAAGGCACTCCTATTAGGAGATCTGGTTGGGGCTGCCATACTCCGTTTTTGTGCTATTTAATTTTATGTAGGCTTCGGCCATCTTTCTGATCGAAAAAAAAGAGACGATCAGAATGTATCCTCCTGGTGCTTTACTTGTTCCAAGAGAAGCTGGAGAGCCATTGGAGATTAATGGGTATGAGATACCTGAGAAAAGTGAAGTCATAGTGAACGTTTGGGCGCTTGGAAGAGATCCAAACCACTGGACTGAACCTGACAAGTTTATCCCTGAGAGGTTTATTGACAATCCAACTGATTACAAAGGAGCTCATCTTCAGTTTATTCCATTTGGTGCTGGGAGGAGGATCTGTCCTGGTATTACATTTGGCATGCGAGTCATCGAGCTTGGACTTGCAAGCTTGCTCTTCCATTTTGATTGGGAGTTTCCTGACGGAGTGAACGCAGAAACTTTGGACATGTCAGAGTTTCTAGCTGCAGATCTTACAAGATTAAACAATTTGTGCTTGGTTCCAGTTCCTCATCATCCCCCACCTACTTGATCCTGGGAAATTCGATTGCCACTGAAAGTCCTTTTTTTGTCCGCCCGCTCTTTGTGTTCTTTTGTTGGATCTCTCTTTTTTCCCATGCTCTTTATGTGGATTCTATCACTTTAACTTCATTCCTTGGGCTTGTAGCAACTGCGTGCCATATATAGTTGTTGCGAATAAAAACTTTTGGTTAGCTGAAGCCTTTCTTTTATATATATATATATATTGGGGAGGCCTATGCTAGAAATTTAAAATTACAAATATGCCCTAAGGAGGCTTATGTGACACGTGAATAAATGAACGGTCAAGCGGGTCGGGGCCTTGCTGGCGTGAATGACCCTGAAATGGAAATAGACTATTCTGACTTTCACTTGCCCTTCTATCTTCTCTCTCAGCTAAGATGAGTGAAAAACGAGGCACATCTCTGATGTCCGATCTATCTTGTCGGTGCTCGGTGTTACCATGCCGATCTCCGTCGCCTCCCCCATCCTCCCCCGCGTGTGGGTTCAGCGACCACGTATTGTCCCTCCCTAGGTGCAATACGTGTGAAATCGGTGGTTCGGCCGCATCGAAGACTTGCCGGAGGTGATTGGCATTGGCGGTAGGTCGCACAGTCCTTGGCGGTGAAGGGATGTTCTCCGTTGAAGGGTCATGGTCCCTGGCCAGTGGTCTCGGTGAAGAAATTGAGGTAATAATCCTATTCCCCCTTGTATCCGTTGCACTTCGATTATGGAAGTCTGTAGAAGAGTGCGTCAGATTGGTCTCTTCTCTGGATTGAAACTGATTGAGCTCAATTAGCTCTGTTGGCTGCTTTGAAAGAATGTGCAGTGCTGAATTTTCATTTGATAATCCCTTCTTGGCGAGGAGGTCAGCTTCTGTGTTGCTATTCCTGGGGTGATGACGCCATTCGATTGCCCAGAATTTGGTAGCTTCTGCTCTGATTCGAGATATCATGGACGCTGATATAGAGGAGTGTTGCTCTTCCTGCTGGAGGTAATTTAAAGCTTCCTTAGAATCTGTGATTGCAATTAGCTTCCTTACGCCTTGTGACAAAGCTAATCGTAGACCAGTATCGAAATTATGTTTATCGTCATGATGAAACTATTAAGGTTTGTCACACTTACTTTGTTTTGCATATTAAGCTTCATCGTCAGACTGACAGCAAGAGACGAAAGAATCTGGCGGGTCGTTTGTAAATTCTTCCATGGATTTATCTTCTTGTGGCAGCTTATGTTGGCTCCTCTTCGGTGATTGTATTGGAGTCTTTAATCTGCCGCCTACATGGATGCCCTTCATCTCTTTTGGTGGTTTGCAGAGCCTTGAAGGGACTGAAACATCCATGTCTGTGTCACCTTTTGCAGCTGGGTGAGGTACACGGACTGCTATGTGAACCTGTAGGTTGTTACTATTTGGTACATTGTTATTTTCATGGACTGCAGGTTCTAGGTTGTATGGCGTATGGCTAGTAGAGGCTGATGATTGTAGCTGGTTTGTTGGCTGATTAATTGCTGCTACTGTTTTTCCATGTTGGCTTGAGGAGGACAACCTATTGTAGTCCTCCTCAATAGCTGGTTTGTTGGCTTGAGGAATGTTCAAGAGAACCTTATTGTAGTCCTCTTCACCTGCAAGACGCAATAAGTAAAAGCCATCAGCTAGATCAATGAGTTCGATGTGACCTTGTATTTTCCAAAGATCAATCAATTTCAAAGAAAGTGTTTTGTAATTGAAAATTGTTCCAGCGGCCTTATGATTACTGAGAAGGCCATGTTTTCCTGTATTTTTCCATAGATTCTATCAGAGAATTCTATAGAGGGAACTCCATCTATTAATTCATGCTTGACATCCCCCTCTTCGAGTTTGTCAGGAAAATGAACAGGGGACTTTTTCGGTGTTGGCATTAATTTCTCTTTGAACGAAGGTATTGCGTTTGGAGCTTTCTGGCCATGAGCCTCCGGAATGTGAACATCCGGTTGCCTTTCTCCTTCATCCGTTAAAGGTGAGTCAAAGAGGGGATTGGAAATCCCATGAGATGTCGCTTGATTTGTGCCTTTTCCAACAGTCACGTCAGATTCCATTGAAGCAGAAGCCTTTTGGCCTAATTGTCCTTTACTGCTGTAAACAGAGGCGTTAGAGCCCTCTTTGTTTTTTACTTTTTTCGTAGCGAGACTCTCCCCTAGCGGGGGAAAAGCATTCGAATCCTCCATTATTGCATCCTCCATTTGGAGGTGATGGAAAAGCTTCTTATTGTCGCCGGAGAGGGAATTTGGTCGCCGGCTTCTAGGTTCTAGCTCTGATACTCTTCCGATTCTAATAACTCTGAAGATTGATTTTCATGCCCGTAGGATTTCGTTTGGTCATAGACTCCTTTCTCTTTTCACATTAGAAGGATAATAATCGCTTCAAATCTGAAGCCTTTTTGAAGTAATGATTTTGACCGTAATAACCAATAATATTTAGTTAAAAAATTAAATTTATTTGGATTTATTAAAAAAGATATCGATGCTAAAAGGATTACATTTTAGTTATTTGTTTAAAATAAAAGGATAAATATTTCCTATTTTGCAGGAGTTATTTTAACAAATTTATTTAATTATTTAAAAACGTTCCACAAAATTTGAAATGAATAAGTACCAATCATTTTTGTTTTAGTGAAATATCATGCTATTTATTTTATTCAACAGTCGGGATACAGTTAAATATTTATTCAAACGTTTGGATTTTTGAAGATACTGTCAAAGATGATATGGAAGACTTTTTAAAAAGGGACTTGAGGCAGATTCAGTTGGTTAATGATATAATTATACAACAGCTAGTTAAAAAATATGACTATTTAAAGAAGAGCTATTGCATTCACAAAGTACGCAAAATTTCTTGAAATTATTAACATTAATACTCTCGAAAGTGATATCAAGATCAAATCCTCTGTGCCTTTTTCTATTGAAAAATACTTTATCGAGAGAGATTTTATTCTTTGGAGCTCACATTAAGCAAATCCTATTTTCATTTTTTGAGAGCCTATAGACACTTTTATTCTTTGGAGCTCACATTAAGCAAATCTTATTTTTATTTTTTGAGAGCTTGTAGACGCTAGCTAAATATTACTTATGTGAAAGGTTGAAGACCCTAGAAAAAAAAATATGTATGATTTTGAAAAGGCTTGCCAAATCACTACTTGGAGATTTATTAGTGAAATACTCAAACTGGACACTTTGGACTAGATGTAAGCTTCGTTATAAGCTGAACTAGTATAAATTGGTTGTGTCTTTCTTTCTCATTCCATAACTTCTAAATTTTCACATTTTAGTTACTGATTTTTTCATTTATACGAGGCTCCTTTTCATTTTAAAACTTGATAAACTCTGGTTCTGTCTGATTTTGGTGAGGCTGGACGCTGCTACTTGGATCCATAGGAATGGTTGATTTGTGCATTGAAACACCTGCAAAACAATAAGGCACACCGGGGGTTGACTGCCGGTAGGCCCCTCCGACGCTCAAGTTAGACTTTTTGGGAGAGTTTTGGCGGCTAGTGAATAAAGAATACTAGGTTTTTCAGAATCGTACCTTTTTTATGATGAGGTCATGAATTTATATAGTTAATACCTGTAGGAATTAGGTCAACCATCAGTGATGGATGCTCAGTTCATTCGCCGTTCTAAGTCTGGGCTTAGGTCTAGCACGACCGACCCAACCAAACTCCTTCTGTTTTTAAACTTTAACAGGTTCTCGTCCTTTTAACAAGTTCCTATTGTTTGTACAAATTGAAAGCAACTTATAAAATTTTTCAAGTAACACACAATTCACCTCAATGATGTAAAAATTGGATCAAATCGGCCGGTTCAACCTGATTAAGTATGAACCGGACTGGTTTCTTGTTAGGTTTTTATTTTTGACTGTTGTCAAAAAAAAACCAGCTAGTTTAATGATAAACTGGCTAGTTTTCGAATCGTGAATCGTAGCCATGAATTTAGAGATGTCAATGAGTCGAGCCTAACAGGGTCGGGCGAGGAGTTGACTAGGCTCGACTCATTGACTGGCCCATGGTCGAGGTAGCTCGGCCATCTTTATATATTTTTTAGAAAATGTCAAAAGACGTTATTTTTTATATTAAGGTCGGGCTAAGGGCTGGCTCACACTCGAACCATGGCTCGGTTGAGTTGAACATTTTTGACCTGTGGCCCTATAAACTTGGGCTAAAATTGAGCGGAACCCGACAAGCCAAAATTAACATTCTTATAAGAACCATGAACCATGAATTGTCAAGAAGGAGAGCGAGAGTAGATGCTTAGACTAGCAACTTTATCTGGGTTTGAATGTTAGAGCACTTGATGGAAACGAAAATGAAAAACTTTGTTTCAAAAAAAATAAAGATAGAAAAATCAAACCCGATGCTTATTTCTTTGTATGTACGCATTATTTCTGACTCAAACCTCCAAAATTAAAATAAACTGACTTTTAATCATACAATTAAGCGAATTACAAACTCAACCACAACTATAAATATGCTATCATTTTACAGCTGAAAAGGTAGTGAGAAACGACGTCTCAAGACAGGTGAGATCTTAATCTAAGTCCACTAAGGACCTGTTTGGTTGAATATTAATTATCTTAATCTAAGTCCACTAAAGACCTGTTTGATTGAATGTTAATTAATGAAATGGAATGAAAATAAACGATTTATAATAGAATGGAATGCAACATAGTGAAAAGTTATTTGGAAAGAATGAAAGAATTTATAATGCAATGTAGTAAAATATTATTTGGAAGATAGATGGAATGAAATGTAATATATAATAAATGACTATTATACCCTTGATATTAAAATAATTATTGCAAAAAATTTAACGCTATAATTTTAAAACAAAAATTATGTCCAATTAAAAATTCATAATTATGATTTGTTCAATTCACAACCGTGACAAGTAATTTGTTTATATATGTTTTATTTTAAAATAATAAGATTTTATTACTTTATTATTAATTATATACAATTTATTATTAATTATATAAAATCATTATTAATTATTTAATAAATTTATTCTATTATATGTGATTCGTTTTTAAAATTTATTTATTTATAAAAATACATACAAATAATAAAAGAATAATTTTTACAAATTTTCTATTTTTCATTAATAAAAACTTTATTAAAAATTTTATTTTATTATTAATTATATACTATTTTATTAATAATAAAAAATTATTATTAAAGTAAGGAGAATAATATAAAAATATTATTAATTATATACAATTTTTACTGCTAAAGCTTCTATAATGGTAGATAAAATGATATGTAGAATGTAGAAGCAAAAAGGAAACAGCTCATATTAAACAAGCCAACACAACCATTAACTTCATTGCACGAGAAAGAAAGAAATGAATCTTATTATCATTCCTTCTTGTACAACTTCTCCAATCCAAGCCTCTAGAAGAGCAGCTGATAATGATCCAAGAGGCGCATCATGCCAAATTCGAATAAGCGGTTGTTCATATCAAAAGTTTCTCAATAGCATCCTGCATTACGATGGCAAATAAGCATATGCCTGGATGGAATTGTCAACAAAGCTGACTTAATTTGAATTCCAGAATCAAGATTGAATGTAAGTACCTTGAGTTGTCGAATTTGGCCTTTCAATTGGCTGCCCTCATTCGATGTCACGGAACAAGCAATGACAGGCCTTGTGACACCACAAGCTCGGCCAAGTGCTTGCTTTGAAGGAACAAATACATAGGGCACATTCTGCAAAATTAAGACATGAAAGTAAATAATACAGCACTCAATAGTACCATTCACCAAGCAACGAAAATGAAGAGTTAGTAACAATCAACACTTGCATC
>JAOSBO010020558.1:0-12218 GCA_027563915.1 Erythroxylum rotundifolium
GATTATAAGATATGTATAATGTAACACTATAGGTAAGTATATACATGTATAATAGTAATTGTATAACTATTGTAAAAACTATCATTGATTGTAGTGAATGGTAAGTATATACATAACAAAGATATTATTGTACATATACAGGTATTCCATCCAAAATGTATATCACATGCCATCTACATATGCACTGTATTTACATCACATATTGTATCCTATATAATGTAATTATAGAGTACATAATATTGTCTCATATATTCTGACATTTAGCATATGAGATTGTATGCACACAATACAAGGAAATTGACAATATACAATGATGAATATGTATCAAATGTTTAGTTCTTAGGTATTGGTATTGTAATAATAAAATGTTGTTACAATACCACTTATAATACTTGTAATCTGTATAATGTATACATTGAATAAGTTTTGTATTTATATATATGTACAACATAAGTGAATTGGCCTAACATATTTTGCTCATCCTCGTTATTATACATTGTATTATAAGGAAAATGATAAAATGTTGTTACAATTCCCCATATAATACTTATAATGTATATAATGTATACATTGGATAAGTTTTGTACTTACATATGTGTACAACATTAGTGAATTGGCCTAACATGTTTTGCTCATCCTCATTAGTATACATTGTATTATAAGGAAAACACAAAATGTGTGTTAATATTTAACAATGGCAATAGTGCTATTGAATGAGACACTGCGATATACATTTTGGATGTCATTCAAATTTAGAATACAGCCATGGCGTGACATTAAATGTTCATATACTCAACATAACGTACAAGACTCCTATAAACAACAAAGGTTATAACATAATGGAGCAATCTAATAAAGTGTATTCATGTGACTTCATTATAAGGAACCTATGTTGAGTATATGACAAGTTGTATACAGATTGTAATACACCTAATTTATACATTTGTAACCATTGTAGACACTGGGATCCCATGTAACAGTGACACTTCATTCACATACTTCAAAGCTAACTGATCCGAGGTATTAGTCTCTTTCACTGGGGTGGATTATGATAGAATTTGCTCATATGACATTATTTGGATCAAGTTAACATATATGCAATATATGAACTATATTAGGATGAGATCATTGTACCATAGTGTGTGAGATCATCAATGAATTATATATACACATCAGCATATAATCAATGGACATAGTCAAAATTTAATGGCACTTTACTACATCATAATGTTATAACATATCATTTGGACTATAATAAATTATATATAACAATCCATAAATGTATTGCATATAGGTGTTAGTGGTGGTGCATATGATCACATATTGTATCATAACAACTTATATGTGAGCATATGATATGTGAATTCACATTATAATCTATGTATACAATTATATGTAAATATTGGTATTTTAAAACTATAATCCATGTTGATGTCATAATATAAAAACCTATTCAATATGTCACCCCTCATATAAATACATTATAATTTTTTGTACCTGTACATTTATATATGATAGGGTATAAAGTGTATTACATATACAACCACTATATAGGTGTTATTATATAATTGTAACAATACATTAATATATTCACCATTACTCTAAGTATATAATAACTTGGAATTGAAATAAATAATTATAACTATTTTATTGGTACTTAGAATTATACATACAATTATACAATGTGATATCCTACAGCAATAACTTTGTTATAGAGTCATTTATGATACACAGTGTTTCGGAGTTTGTTTTTGCATTATGTAGTGCCACTGATTATTGTATGTCATACAAGTGTATTTACAATGAGCACTTTTATGTAGTTATTTGGAGTTATATCTTGTAAAATGAAGTATGAGGATTATAGCATCTCAATTTCCTTTCATTAAGTGTGATATATACTTGTAGAACATATCGTACATGGACCTATAACATGTAAGATGGTCTAATAACTTGTATAAATATTGGAGTGTGAAAATAGATTTACATATATTTGTTGTACATAAAATACTGAATATATAGCATAATATTGATTCACATTATATGACATTGGCCACATATAATACTTCCTATATGTGTTCTGTACAATAACATTGTAATAACACTATATATAATTATCATATATGCAATCCTATATTCACATCCACAAATTATATTCATTACATGCTCAACGTATTTAGGTATATTATGACAATATCTGTGTTGTAACATATCCAATGTATGAAATACATGTTTTATTAACATACAAGACATTTATGGTACGTTACACATATATTTTACCTAACATAAGTGCTTATCAGATATGAATGTTATGTGGTACCATTGATAGGGTATAGCAGTATGAGTTGGACTATAGTTAATATTGTGTGACATCTATATCACATACAATTGGCATTTACATAATATATTCTTCTTAGATATGACAATATTGACATTATATATAACATAATAGTACACATAACATTATGTATACAATGGGTATGATATACCATAGTTTCAATATTGTATACAATGTGATATACAATATGATGTACTATACCTTAAGTCAAGATTCTATTTCCATACTTCTAAGACCATTTTTCTGTTGTTTCATCATATGCCATGTTGAAATGATACCCATATAATGGTAGATTTATGTTTGTATCATATAATGTCTTCACATAGAAATAACAAATAATTGAGTAATGATTGAGTACATATGAAGTATTGTCAATGTGAATTTATCATAAGTGTTTACCTATGATTATAATGGATGTATACATATGATACACTTATAAAATAGGTATTTGCATTGTGATGGTATATCTTAATAAAGTTGTGCCATTATAATATCATTCACACAATAATTATGTATATGATGTGAAACAATGATATCAATGATATTCATTAATGAAATGAATGATGTGATGATCACAATGTTATGGCATTGTATGTATATAAGCATTGTCAACCATTAATAGTGTGTTGTTAATCCACAATGTAGAGTGTATCTTACACTTCCTATATATCCTACAAAGATATGTGTTATGTAGGACTCTATTCTAATAATAAATTGTATGTACATATCTGTGCAAATGGACATTATGTCAATACCAATGGTATAAATGTATAATACACTGTGTTATGTACTATTGTGGTATGAAGATCATAATTGTATACAATGGTACATTATATGGCATTCATCAATGTAATGTAGTGTGTATTGATCCAAATGATGCCTATATATCATGTTAGCAAATCAATGGTATATATAAAAACACATATATTATGGTTATTACAATGGCATCTAATGATACAACCTCATATTCCAATGCGACAATAAAATGTTATGTATGTTATGTAGTATAAATTTAATACTTTCATTTTGTAACCATTACGTATTAATGTTGTATTGCAGTATATATATATCTCTTAATTCATATAATTGATCATAATAACACACTAGATATCTGAATTATAACTGTATCTTGGAATGGTAGTATTCAACAAAGAGTTAGAATTACATATATGATAGGATGCTCTATATACAATACATTGGTAGGTTCATAACATTCACTATTAATGTCTAACGTATATAAGAACATTTCAGTGCAATGTTTATACTGTATGTACTTAGGCTTGAATACCTAAAAAATCTTATACAAAAGATTTGTCCTGTATAATGGAAAGTATCCTAATCCAAACATTGACTCATAAAACAGCATTGATATAATGCCCATTAACACTATATGATAATTTATCTATGTTGTAATTTGTAGATATTAAATTGGCATTGTAAATTTACTAGTGCGTATTACACTGGTTGCATCATATGATAGTGGAACAATTATAATCCTGATTAATGGTTATGACAATACCAATACTACAACGTATATAATCTTACATTAGGATTTCACTAGAGGGTGTTATGTGACATGTTAGGTAGTTAAATTTCCTTATATAGTACGTCTATGGCTGACATATAGATTAGCACATGACATTGATACCATTTATCACGTGGTTACATGTCACCAGGCACTTATTACATACCTGGTCTAATTAATGGAATTGTATATAATTGGTATGATGTTATAATCCTCTATGGGATTATATGTTTGTATGATATATAGGAAGTGCAAGAATCATTCTATACACGTTGATACACCATAAGTGTTATTACAGAAACGTGCCTAGTATATCACAGGTATTCACATCTATATCACATTCAAAGATATACCATCATAATACAATATGACTCCAATGGTAACATAATGTTATACAGTGTTCTGTATGTATATGCAATGATATTAACAATTGCATAATATATTTTGCAAATTGATGGTATTTGAAAGTGCATATAAGTGCTATAATATGACATTAAGTGATGATATAAACATTATGTTGGATGACATATATATATATATAGTTATGTACTATAAAGTTTGGCTCATTATATTACAAGTTATCTAGTTAATATACAATACTTATATTATCATATATGTATATTAACGTACTGTATATCTATATGGCATATGATATAAATACAATTGGGTATATAGGTATCCTAATTTATACATTTGTAAGTAAACTTATGCTGTAAACATTATGTGTTGAAATTACATATATATATCAATGGTATCATTGAGCATCCTATGATATACTCATAGTAGTGCTTTTACGTGGTGTACTAGAAATACAATGGGTACCATATATATGTATTAACATTATATGGTGATGGCAATATAATACTTAAATTGGACACATTGGATGACTAGTGGTTGTATGATATAAGTAACACTAATATATAAAAGTGTATTTGTACTCTATGGCATAAATGTTGTATATGTATGTGTTGTAATTAAGTGCAAAAATGGCACTTTTATATCCCATATTATTATGTATGAGCATGTATGTAATGTTTACAATGTGTGTAATATGTAGTACTTTCATTGATGGTATAGAACATACTTGATTGAGTCATATTATTGTATACATGTCAATTTGATTTAGTCATATTATTGTATACATGTCAATTCTATTTATACATTTTTCATAGGTGACAATACCACTAATATATAATGTATGTTGTACACACAAGAGTATTGTATCCATTTCTTGCATTAATGTTGATGGCTTTTAAATGTGGCAGTTATATATACATCTCCAATGGTGTGAAATTAATGAGTACAACCAATTATTGATATATAGTTATATCACGTAGTGTGTGGTAATGTATAAGGGTATGGTCAAATACTTTGTAAATGGTATTGATCTATACATTGCAATAGGTATCAATCAATCCACGACTACGTGTATAATGCAACTCCATATGAGACAACAATACTGAGTTTGATAATACAATACCATTTGCACTGATGTATTCTATAACTAATGTATCATATTGTGTATATTTAATGATATTGTAGTATGATGTCATATATGCCATGTTATACAAATATCATACATAACAATTTGGGGAACATAATTGCATTTATATAGGTTAATTATAGATAATGAGTACAAATGGTATATATAGTACCTGAATTGCAGTAATTATGTAAAATATCCGTCACAATATTTATTGTGTTAGCACCTTATACCAATCTCTATGAGTATTACATGATGTTAATAATGAGTACAAAATTATTGGCATTTATATCATATGCCATATAGATATCAGTACATTAATATACATGTTCAATTGGCATATATGATAATATGAGTATTTTATATTGCTTGTAATATATATACGTTTATGTTTATTACAATGGAAAAATATATAACCTATCACAAACAACAATAGATTGTAATCCATTGATATCCATGTTTAAGGGGATTTCAAATTCCAGTGTACACATATAAGTGCAAATAACTGGATGAACATGATGAATGAATAATTAACATAATCCATTAACCAGTTGGTACTAATTGTATAAATGACTTCTGTGTATGATAATGGTATATGACAGGATAGTAAATAAGTAGAGAATCTAATGTAATTATTGAATTTATCCATGATCAGACAAGTACAATATCTTATAACATATATAGTTATGCACGCTATTGTTACCATATACCATCATTATCTCAATTGTAATGTATTCTATGCATGTCCTATCAAATACAGTATTGAGAAATACTTTATAATACAAAGGTAAAAACATGGTAGCATACATTTTATGTAATACAATTATATGTGCCAAATATATAATAAGATAGACCATCTATTAGCTCACATACTGGCATACCACAGTAAAAAACAATAATTGATAGTTATGGATATGTACATCAGTTATGGTACCATAGATAGTGAGGAATTCATTGCACACATAATATCAACCTATTGTATCATGTTGCATAATGTTATGTGTACTATTCATCATGGAGTTACAAAAATTTATTGCATTACAATTATAAAATGGATACATCACATTGAATTACACATGTTGGATTACCATACAATGTCATACAATATGCCCAATAGATAAGTGTTATACAATGTAGTGGTATAATTCCCAGACAAATTTCGTCACTTATAACATAACCTATCACCACTTATGGTATAACAAATATATGATATACAATCCTAATAATGTTATACTTAGTCATATTAACGGAGAACCATGGCCATGTGAAAGACAAGAAGAGAAGCATACATCATGTGATCTACCTCAAGGAAGCCTAAGATGTGACTTGCATGGACATGAGCTTGCAAAAGGAGGCATAGGAGCTGAAAGTGGATCAGATTTGAAGTCTGAATGTGCAAGGCAAGGGGCTGAACGAAATTCCTATATCAAAGGCCCAACATTCAAGTATAATGTTCCTAAAGATCCATTACAAGATATTAGAGGCCTAATGAAAAGAGACAGGGCTAAAGCAATGAATTGTTTGATCCAAGACCTTTAAGAGATAGAACCCATGTTGTTGATTCAGATTTCATCTCATAAAGTCCAAGAGGCATTGTCTTACTCCTCGAAGCCCAACATGAAGTGTCCAAAGGTCCACATGGAGTCCAATTGGGAGAAGTCACTTAAAATAACATGTGACAACCGTGTGCCACTTAAAAATAGGGAGAAGGACAACACCTTTCTAAGTTTATTTTGTTTCCTTTTAGGGATTGATTTGTTTCCTTTTATTTAGTTTCTTCTTTAGGACATTAAGGTAGGAAGTTTTCCTATAAATAGGTGCCCTCTATGTACTTTGGAAAGGGATTTTTATTTTAGAAATACTATTGAGTATTACTGGGAGCATTCTTTCTTTCTTTGTATTCTTTAAGAATACTTGACTTATCAAAGGACTGGTCTTCCTTCGTGATGTTCCAAGGTTAGAGTTCTAAGAGACAAGTTCTCTTAGGGTTCTTTCCATTGACTAACATTCTTGCTAGGGTTCTACGAGGCAAGTTCTCTTAGGGTTCTTTCTACTGAACAACATTCTTCTAATCCCTTTTCTCTTTGTGTTCTATTTCATCTTTTCAATTTTGTTTCTTGTTCTTCCGTGTGTGTTTGATTCTAGTCATTCCCAAGCATAGTTCCATCTTGTTGAAGGAACTCTAGGACAAGTTCCTATTGGGTCTCCCATCATTTGGTATCAAAGCGCTTTGGTTGCTAGATTCAAATAATTATCCTTTTGTTGATTATTTTCCTTCTTTTCTCTATTCGTTTTTCATCCACTATTTCATTAACTTTTTGTTTGAATTTTTGGCTGAATAATAGGTGTTTCTTTAAGTCAGAATCTCTTCTTTCTCCTCGTTTTTTAATCATTCAAATCCAAGCTTTCTTTTGTTTCCATATTTATTTATGTGAACTTCAAATTATCTGAAAAAAAGAAGTAGAATTCAAAGAAAAGAAAAAAGAAGTAAAATCCAAAAAAATTAGTCAAAAAAGAGAAATTCGTCAAAAAAAATAGGAAGAAGAAAACAATCAGATTGTGTGTGCTGCAATTTCTAGAGGAGTGAAGGACTTTCCTAATTTGTATTGCTTGAAGCTTGCTTAGTTTCCTATTTCCTTCATCAATTACTTTCCTATTTTGCCTTTAGTTTCATATTTTGTTTCTTGCCTCATTCGTCTTTCTTTTGCTTCAAGTTTGTAACTTTCCTTGAGGTAATCACTGCCTTAATTCATTTCTTATACTTTTTTTTATTTACTTGGTTTCCAAGTTTCTCCACCTTCCCATCATTTTTCTTTCCTTTTGTGTATTCGTCTCCTTTACTTCTTCTTTATTTTCCAAACCCTATTTCCCCTTTTGGATTCTTTGAGAATTTTATTTTGGGATTCTAGTCTTTGCTGTCACTTAGTTTAATTGCTTGTATTTTATTGTGTTTTGTTTCGAATAAGGATACTATAGAAAGCAAGTTGAGTGGTAAAAGGCAAGAGTGTTTTCATTATAGAAAAAGCCATTTTTTGTGTGAAGAGTTGTTTGGCATCTTTTGAGTGTATAAACTTGAGGTTGAGTGGTGAGGACCATACTTTTTTTTTAATTGTTCACTAACATTTTACAGTTCATAAACATGTCTTTATAAAGGCTGTGCAAGATCAATTCCGGAGGTTGAATGCTAGATTGGATATCATCCAATCTACATCAAACTCCAAAGGTTCCAGAAGGATGTTCCATGAAGAAGATGAAGATGTGCATCTGAGGATGAAGGCCCCAACACTAGGAGAGATAGACAAGCTCCTTCTTGTAATGAACTTGACAACATAAAATTGAAAATCCCTTCTTTTTAAGTAAAAAAGGATCCTGAATTGTATTTAGAGTGGGAGAGGAAAATAGAACATGTATTTGAGTGTCATACATAGAGTGAAGAGAAAAAGATAAAACTTGCTGCTATTGTATTTTGTGACTATGCAAGTAAATAGAAGGTGGAATCATGAAAGACCAATACGCATAAGGCAAGAAATGAAAGCCATCATGAGCAAAAGCTTTGTTCCAAGTCATTACTATCGAGAATTGTTCAAGAAGCTATAAAGATTGAGGCAAGGATCTATCAGCGTTGAAGAGTACCACCAAGGGATGGAGATCGTCATGATTAGGGCCAATGTTGAGGAAGACATGGAAGCTACCATGAGAAGATTTCTTAATGGTTTGCACCCTAAAATTGCTTCCATTGTAGAGCTGTAAAATCTCCTTGACATGGATGAGTTGTTGCATAAGTCCATCATGGTAGAAAAGCAATTAAAGATCCAAAATGGTGCTAGATCGAGTTCCTGGAAGAAATGCTTGAAGGAGTCCAAATTTTTCTTCAAATCCAAGGGAGACATCAAGCCAAAGGAGGAAAGTAAGCCTAAATTCTCTACCTCAAATCCTAAGGGTAAAAATGACTCTAAACCCTCTTCTTCTTCTAATCCTTTTTATAAAGTTAAGTGCTTTAAGTGTCAAGGTTTTGGTCATATTGCTTCTCAATGTCCTAACAAAAGAACTATGATTTTGCTTGAGAATGGTAATGTCGCTAGTGCAAGCAGTGATAGTGATTATTTTGATGATGTGCCTCCATTAACGGATGCTTCTAATGTTGATTGTGATGCTGAGGTTGGTGAAGTCCTTGTGGCTAGGCGTGCTCTTAATATCCAACAAAAAGAGATCATGAAGAAGAGCAACGTGAGCACATCTTTTATACAAGGTGTCTCATTAATTGTAAAGTTTGTAGCATGATCATAGATGGTAGAAGTTGTACCAATGTTGCTAGCACTTTACTTGTTGACAAGCTTAATTTGCCTTTGAAACATCCTAGACATATAAATTTCAATGGCTAAATGATTGTGGTGAGGTGAAAGTCACCAAACAATTGATGATTGCATTTTCTGTTGGCAAGTATCATGATGAAATTTTATGTGATGTTGCACATATGTATGCTGGACATGTTTTGCTTGGTAGGCCTTGGCAATTTAATAGGAAACTTAGGCATTTCTGTGGTAAAAATATTGTGTTGAAACCTCTTAGGCCCATTCAAGCTTATGAGGATCAGGTGAGGATTGAGAAAGAATGCAAATTGAGGGCAAAAGAACAGAAAGAGAGAGAGGTCGAAAAGAAAGAAAAAGAGAGAAAATAAAACGAGTGGGAAAAATGAAGAAAAGAGAGTGACTTTATTAGCTAGAAAAAGTGAGATCAAGAGAGCTTTAAAATGTGAAGAATCTTATATACTTTTATATAAAGAATTTTTCTTAACTATTAATGAGCCTGATCCATCTTTGCCATCTAATGTTTTGTCTTTGTTGTAGGACTTTAGCAACTTATTTTTGGAGGACATTCTCGATGGATTGCCCCCTTTGAGAGGCATTAAGCACCATATAGACTTCCATCCCGTAGGTTCAATTCCAGATTGGCTCTATACGTAGGCCTATTCGTGTTGCTGACTTGTTCTTTAAAGAAGTTGTAAGATTGCATGGGTATCCAAAGACTATTGTGAGTGATAGAGATGTGAAATTTCTTAGTCACTTTTGGAGAACTCTATGGAATAAACTTGGCACTAAACTTTTGTTTTCTACCATTGCACATCCTCAAACGGATGGTCAAACTGAAGTGGTAAATAGAGCTTTGACTACATTGTTGCGTACAATCATCCAAAAGAACTTGAAGAATTGGGAAAAGTGTCTCCCACTCATTGAGTTTGCTTGTAATTGTGCTATTCATTCTTCTACTCAATTTTCTCCTTTTGAGATTGTTTATGGGTTTAATCCTTTGAATACTTTGAAAATTCTTCCATTTCCTTATGAGTTTACCAACCTTGATGGCATTAAAAAAAAGCCTAAATTAGTGCAGGAGTTGCATGCTAAAGTTAGAGCTAACATTGAGAGGGCAAATGAACAATATGCAAGGCAAGCATATAAAGGCCAAAGGTGTGTTATATTTGAACCCAGTGATTGGGTTTGGGTGCACGTGAGAAAGGAGAGGTTTCCAAAACAAAGGAAATATAATCTACAACCAAGAGGAGAAGGCCCCTTTCAAGTTTTAGAAAGGATTAATGATAATACTTATAAAATTGATTTGCCTAGCTCCTACGATAATGTTAGTGCTACGTTCAATGTATCTAATTTATCCCTCTTTGATGCTTCAGATTCAAGGACAAATCCTTTCAAGGAGGGAGGGAATGATGGAGAACCATGGGTATGTGAAAGACAATAAGAGAAGCGTACATAGTGTGATCCACCTCAAAGAAGCTTAGGATATGACTTGCAGGGACATGAGCTTGGAAAAGAAGGCTTAGGAGCTAAAATTGGATCAGATTTGATGTCTAAATGTGCAAGGCAAGGGGCTGAACGAAATTCCCATATCAAAGGCCCAACATTCAAGTCTAATGTTCCTAAAGTTCCATTACAAGTTGCTGGAGGCCCAATGACAAGAGCTAGGGCTAAAGCAATGAAGCAAGCATTGAATTGTTTGATCCAAGAGCTTCAAGAGATAGAACCCACGTTGTTGATTCAGATTTCATCTCATAAAGTCCAAGAGGCATTGTCTTACTCCTTGAAGCCCAACATGAAGTGTCCAAAGGCCCACATAGAGTCCAATTGGGAGAAGTCACTTAAAATAACATGTGACAACCGTGTACCACTTAAAAATAGGGAGAAGGACATGATCTATAAGGCCCTATAACATCAGATCATATTTTAATTAGTTTCCTTTTTTCTCCTTGAAAGAAGGTCATCTAGTCAACACCTTTCTAAGTTTATTTAGTTTCCTTTCAGGGATTGATTTGTTTTCTTTTATTTAGTTTTTTTTAGGACATTAAGTTAGGAAGTTTTCCTATAAATAGGCACCCTTTATGTACTTTGGCAAGGGATTTTCATTTTAGAAATACTATTGAGTATTACTGGGAGCATTCTTGCTTTCTTTGTATTCTTTGAGAATACTAGACTTATGAAAGGAGTGGTCTTCCTTTGTGGTGTCCCAAGATTAGAGTTCTAAGAGATAAGTTCTCTTAGGGTTCTTTCCATTGACTAACATTCTTGCTAGGGTTCTAAGAGGCAAGTTCTCTTAGGGTTCTTTATATTGACCAACATTCTTCTAACTCCTTTTTTCTTTGTGTTCTATTTCTATCTTTTCAAATTTTTTTCTTGTGCTTTCATGTATGTTTTATTCTAGTCGTCCCTGGGCATAGTTCCATCTTGCTGAATGTTGGACCCCGAACTTTTTGAAAGTTAGAATTATTAAATGAGAATTTGATAGCGTTTTGCCATGATTTTTGAGTTAATAATTTTTGGAGTTTAATTAGGTATATTATTATTTACATATGGTTGTATGGATTAAAT
>JAOSBO010020585.1:0-10406 GCA_027563915.1 Erythroxylum rotundifolium
AATGAAATCAAAATAAAAATGAGAAATATTGTCAGAATGGATCTCGGAGGTAGCGACTGTAAGAAACCGCCTGTTCTGGAAGTACTTCATGTCAAACTTGTCTCTGTGTCTGTCTTTCTTCATCTCCTTCGTTAATCATTTGATCTCTCTCTAGGTTTTCTCTCAAAGTTTATGGAATCTCACTTTTTGCACGACACTCTAGGCTCTCCAAAGACTACTGGTGGTTGCCATATAATGTTCTATTTATTCTGTGGAACCCCTAGGTCAAACTCAAGGTCAAAGTGATCTAAAAAATCACTCAAAAATTAAGTTTTCGTATCAACCCGATGCGAAGCATGATCGTTTCCTTACATGTCATGATTGTGGCTGGTGCTTTACCATTTCTGTCACGATCATTGCTGGTGCTTTGCCATTTCTATCACGATCATGGCCTATTATGCACGATCATGGGCTGACTTGACGATCTCTGTCATAATTATGGCCCAATGTGTAAAATCATGCCCTGGTTATTATTGGCTCTTCCTTTTTTCACGATCGTGGCCAATATGCATGATCATGGATGATGTCCTTTAGCCTGAAACTCTTCAAATCTTTACCGTTTTTTCCTGTTTGCCTTGTAACGTTGGCACATACATCAAGGTACCTAAAAAATATAACAATTAAGCTCAAAGATTCAAACTAACCCATAAAAACACTTAAACACACAAACTAACATAATTACACCCTAAATACACTCTCAACACTCAAATTCATACTAAATACATAATTAATGACACCCTAAAACATCATGCAAAACACAACTATTAGAACCCACAGGTTTTGATAACCTTATCAAACCTAATGTTTAAAGATTGAGATGCCTGCTTAAGTCTATAGATGGACCTTTGCAACTTGCATACCTTATGCTCATTACTTGACTCAACAAATCCTTCTAGTTAGGCCAGGTAAATGGTATCCTTAAGATACTCTCTAAGAAATGCGGTTTTGACATCTAATTTCCATATTTCATAATAAAAATAGGCTGCTATGGCCAAAAGAATTCTGATGGACTTAAGCTTGGAAATCGGAGAAAAAATCTCCTCATAGTCTCTACCCTCCTTTTCAGTGTAGCACTTAGCTACCAATTTAGCTTTAAAGGTCTCCACCTTTCCATTAGATCCTCTCTTGCTTTTGAAGATCTATTTACACCCTATGGCTTTTATACTTGGTGGTAGATCTACAAGGATCCAGACTTCGTTGGCATATGCAAAATCTATTTCCAACTCCATTGCCTTGATCCACGTTTTCATATCAATGTCATCAATAGCCTATATATAAGTAATAGGATCCGTTACTTCTTAGTCTAGACCTAGATACCTATTTGGTTGTCTCACAACCCTCCCACTACATCAAGGCATTACTTAACGTTTAGGTTACTATTCCCATTTAACTTTTGAATTAATTTTGACATCTTGTTTATATACGAATCAACTCTTGGTTTGGATAAAATAGCTAACTCCTTTAGTACTAATTCACTTCTTCCTTTGTGATCTCTCATAAATTCTTCCTCTAAGAAGGTCACCTTTTTCGACACAAATACCTTCCTGTCATGAGTACTATAAAAATAGTACCCTCGTGTACCATTAGGATTTCCTATAAACAAACGTACTTTTGACCTTGGTTCCATCTTTATGGATTCAGGCCTTAGAGCACAGGTTGGGCAGCCCCAAGTCATAGAGTGCTATAATGAAGGCTCTTGTCCAGTCCATAACTCCCTAGGTATTTTAGGCACTGATTTGGATGGTGCAAAGTTAAGAAGATAAGTTGTCATTTGTATGACATATCCCTAGAACGATTCTAGAAGGCTAGCGTAAGACGTCATTGATCTTACTATTTCTAATAAAGTCCTATTCCTCATCTTAGTTAAACCATTCTATTGAGGTGTGTTGGAAGTTGACAAGTTGGAAATAATTCCATTGTCAATTAGGAATGGCTAGAACTCTCCACATAAGTACTTACTACCTCAATCCAATCGAAGTTATTTTAATGGCTTGCCTAGCTGCTTCTCAGCTTTAACTTTCAATTCTTTGAACCTTTCAAAGAATTCACTCTTTTTGTGCATCAAATACACATAGCCAAGTTTAGAGTAATCATCTATAAAGGTTATGAAGTATTCATAAACTCCTCTAGCTTATATGTTCATAGGCCCACATACATCAGTGTTTACCAGGTCCAACGTCAATTTAGTTCTACTTCCTTTGGAAGAAAATGAGGCCTTGGTCATCTTTCCTTCAATACAAGGCTCACAGGGGGGGTAATGGACCATTGTCTAAGCCTGTAAGGATCCCATCCTTCACTAACCTGTCAAGTCTTTTTTGATTGACATGATCCATCCTTAAATGCCACAAATATTTTGAATTAATGCTAGAGTCATTGAATATTCTTGGTTTTATTAATTATATGGTGTTTAGTGAGACTATCATAGGTTCTATAAAGAAAAATCCCTGTTTAATTACCACATTATAAGTAAAATCCTTATTTTCATATATTGAAACGACATTTTCAAAATATAAGGAATAACTACATTTTATTAAACAAAAAAATAGAAATCATGTTTCTTGTAACCATTGGGATGTAATATACATCCTCTAAATATAACCTATGACCATAAGGAAAGTCTAAGATAATTACTCCCACTTCTTCTTCAGAAACGTAGGATCCATCTTCCACTACTTCTACCGAAATGTAGGATCCATCCGCTAACTTGACTTGAGACTGGCCTTTAGGTAGTCTTTTCCTTTGCTGAAACCCCTATATAGAATTGTAAACATGGTAAGTGGCTCCTGAATCTAATATCCAAGAATCAGATGAATGTACCACAATTCCTAACAATAGGAGACCTATAACTTGTTTGCTCTTGAGGGTCTCAAAATAAACCGCACAATTCCTCTTCCAGTGGCCCTTCTCACCACAGTGGAAACACTTTCGCTTGGTGTCCTCTTAGGCCTTCTTTTTCATGGGTTGGGCCTTAACCCCTGTTTGGACCTTCCCTTTCTTTGCACCCTTCTTCTTTTGCTTACCCATACCCTTGGGCTTAGATGAAGATGCCACATGAACCTCTGGCCTATTAGCCTTGATATTTAATATCTCTTCCGTATTTTGGAGGGTATTCATCAACTGACTCGAGGTGTAATCCTTAGTGTTAAGCTCATGGTCTAACTTAAACAGTTGAAAAGAAGAGTTTGAGTTGTTGATGATCATGATCATTTATGTTTCCACATCCATTTCTCCCCCAAGCAACTCGACCTCAGTAATTATAGAGATTACCTTAAGCATGTAATCATGCACCGATTCACCATAATTTTGATTGAGATTGTGAAAGGTTTGGATAGATTTTTCACACCTACAGAAATAACAGACAAATGGAAGTGTGATAAATGGATTAGTAATTAGTCAAAAAATGGACTAATTATGGAGTGACAAATGGACCAATTAGTGTGTGACAAGTGGAGCAATTAGTAAATGACATATGGGCTATTCAAATGGATGAAAAATGTAAGACATGTAAGAAGACATGCAGATTCCTTTAATGGAGGAAAAGTATCACACTTTCATGTGTGACATATGGCCATTGCAAAGCAAGACACCTAAGTCACATTTTTTGTTAGGCAAGGAAGATTTCCGCAACTCTCTTATGCATAACCGCAATTCTCCATCACCAAACCTCCCTTCTAGCTCATCCATCACCAAAACCTAGCTTGTTCATATGTCTTTGGTGTTTGCTTAATACACCTTGCAAAGTCTTCAGTCTATTTGTTGTTTTCGATTCCCTCTATCATTGCTTCTCTCCACTGACTCTCAACCTCTCTTAGCTTCTACAATTTTGCTAAAGAGTGTGAAGTTGAAAACAAGTAAGTTGTCTTTTAGTTTTATGGATATTATGTGGATGATTTTACTGATGTTTTAGTGTTGTAAGTGAATGCATGCATAATGGGTAGTTTCGGGGATCAAAAAAATGAATTATATGAAAATGATGTGAAATGGACAGTGTGTAGAAATTGTTTCTAAGATTGTGAGAATTGAAGTTTAATGAGATTTGGAGATGTACTAAAAATTAGAATGAGGTTTTGTGGTTTTCTTTAAGTGAGATTAAATCTTATTGTGGTATAGAAGACATGAAAATGTAGCAATGAGAGAAAACAAAACAGAAAATGCAGTAGTGAGAGGAAGCAAAATATGATGAAATAGGTATATGATTTCTATTTTTCTTTTTTTAATGTTTATGGTTAATCTTGAATTTTGAGATATTTTGATAGTGAGCAAAATGTAAATGGGAGTGCATTATGTGAGATAGTATAAGTTAGAAAGAAATGGAGTTTAGAAAAAAAAATTGGATTAAGTCGTAGAAGAGAGGAAGAAGAAGAGAAGAAGTGCTGTAAAATCAGGAAAATATTGAGTGCATGATTATACACCTGAAGGTTTTCTAAAATTGAACATACTATACTATTTTTGTTATAACTTATTCTCCTGAACTCCAAATGACATAAGATTTGAACCAACGAATTCATAATACATTTTTCTTTATCTCCACCAAACTTTATAGCCATCTAAATTAAATTGGAAGTGATTGATTGACAAGTTTAGAATGAAAATGTTGAGGTGCGCTGGAATATTATGAACTGAAATATTTTCATTGAACATGCTTCAGTATTTTACCTATATCTTGATTTATATATTTCAAAATGAGTTGGTTCTTGATTCAAATTAAAGTAGAGACATATTTTCACAACATTCTTCGAGAATTTGAATTTTAATTCTTTCCCTAAAAATTTCAAAATCTGGTTTGAAATTGGGTCTTAGCTTAGGCTATAACACTACGTAAGAGAGAAATCACAAAACTTGTATCTTATTCTATTAACTTTCAATTGATTTAAAGTTTGTAATTTTTTGATATTGTAATTGATAGATATGAGCTTTACAACTTGAAAGCATGACCATACGCTAACCAAAATTTCAATGGTACTCAGTCTGTAGTATTGTGAGCATAACTCATAGAATAATCAATCAAATTGTATGATCTTGGTGTCATTAGAAACTTAAGAAAATGAGGAATATTTTTCTAGTAGGAAGTATTGCCAAATTATTCCATTTACCGAGCCTGAATACTCATGAAAATTGACCCAAAAGTTTGTTTTTAGGAAAAAAATTTCTGAAATGATCAATAGGGTTATGATATTATACTCCAATTGCCTTATTGAGGTTCAAACCCTAAGTACAAATTAAGCTATGTGAGTTTTGAATGATGAATGATCATGTGCTGCAAAAGATGGAAAAATACCCCAGATTGTCATTAAACATGATTTGGATAGATTTTCTATACATAGATGTTCATAAATGAATACTTATACCATTGTACAAAATTGTGATATGTGTAAATGTGTTTTGCATGATATAGAGGAGCATTTAGAGTGCCATCATCTAGACATTATTGGGACTTCAAGGCAATAACTTTTTGGAGCGTGAGTAACCTAGATGGTTTCACTTAATATTTGTTTGCTATAGATTCTGTACTGAATGTGAAATAAACTGTTTGTACTGATCCTTAACATGTAGGCCCGAAGATTCTAATTGATGAATATGATATTGAAGTGTTCCTTGAATGTGAATTTGGTGAAATATGTGTTACATAACATTTTTTTTTAATGTCGAACTAAAGCCCGATGATTTATGTATTTGGGACTAAAAATTTGATTGAATGGGAATAAGATTGAAAATGGGAATGGTTGAAAATATAATTGATTGAATATGGATGAGATGCATTTCATACATGAATGCATGATCAGATAATGATAGTTGTGATTTAAGTAGCCACTGAAAATGAGCTTAAAGCTCTGAAATATGGTATAAAGCTAAAAGCTCGATATAGACAATGAGCCCCATGTCTGCAACGGGTAAGGGACCGTATCAATGAGCCCAGTATCCGCAATGGATACGGGGAAGTTTAGGCATTCAGTCATAAAAACGTCATAATTGAAAATGGGTCACATGAACATTGCATATGCACTTATTAAATGTAATTGACTAATTGAATTGTAATGTGAATATGTACTCAAATGAGATTGGGATATATGCATTCTATGATGTGTGGTGCAAATTGTTAAATGGAAAATTTTGAATTATGTGCTTATATGATTTGATATGTGGTATGAATTGGGTGAACCTTCGAGGATGGTTACATCATTGAGTTCGTAAAACTCACAAAAATTACAACATTGATATTTCAAGTTCGAGAGAGGACATGAGAGATAGATAGACTCTACGAGAAGACTAATTCTTGTACTTTTGTCAAGAAATGGCTCAAAGGTCAGTCAGTTGAGACTCAAGGATTAGTTAGTAGTTTATGTGCAATTCCTCTATCAAGCAGTGTGTTATGTATAGGGATTTGACATTGTATATATTTGGATGGTTTTGTAAAGCTACAATGGAAGTTTTTTTTAATGAAATGAAATGAGGAATGCAGTTGGTTTTAAAATTTGGTGACTTTTTTGTATAATAGTTGATGACATGATTAATTTGGATATGTGTTTGCTCTAACATGCCATTATTATAGCTTATAC
The DNA here is from genome assembly GCA_027563915.1 of Erythroxylum rotundifolium. Classification (NCBI taxonomy): domain Eukaryota; kingdom Viridiplantae; phylum Streptophyta; class Magnoliopsida; order Malpighiales; family Erythroxylaceae; genus Erythroxylum; species Erythroxylum rotundifolium. The sequence continues at coordinate 6,597 of JAOSBO010020585.1, forward strand.
ACTGGAATGTCCACTGGTTATTCCGATATGTAATTTATGGTAGTAGGGTGTTGCATTGGTATCAGAGCAAGGTTGGCATTCATAGGGACATATAGAAATATGAAACATGAAATATAGTGAGAAATGCGGATGATAATGGGAGTTACTGTTTATGATAGGTCATAAAATGTAGGTGATCAAGAAGGAATCTTAGCTAACTTAGGATTGACAAGAGCCAGTAAAGAGTCTTCTATGCCTCGACCTAGGGAATGCCTCCAAGGGTGCCCAAGAAAAGGGAGAGGAGATAATATAGGCTTCAAAAGCGGGGGGTTGTGGACTTCTATGGAAGTACAGACCCTGCAGAGGCCAAGGGATGGTTAGAGAGGATTAAGCGAGTATTTGATTAGATGGAATCTGAGGTTGATGAGAGATTTGATTATGCGGTCTCACTACTAAAAGGTCCAGCATATCAATGGTGGAAGACTATTCCAAGTAGTAACACCAGGCTTTGCAATCTAAATTGGGAAGACTTTCTGAGAGCCTTCAAGAGATTTCAAGATAGATTAAACAAGGAAATTTGGATAAGGTTAACAATCACCGTCCTAAGCAGTTTTTCTGAGCTCAGAGCAACCTCGATCCAAATAAAACAATTGCTGAGAGATGATCAGGGAGAACATAGACAAGAGTCTAAGTAGAGGCCCAGTGAAGTTCAAAGTAGTTCTGGCAGGAAGTTTAGCAAGCACCAGAATAAGCCATTTCAACCACTAGTTGGATCAAGACAGTTTGGGTTCAAACAGAGGGGTAGTTTTGTACAGTCTAGCAGTGGAAGAGGTGCAGTGTCAGGTCAGATACCCAATTGTGAGAACTGTGGGAAGAAGCACACTGGTGGATGCTGGAGATTGTCTAGAGCTTGTCTTAGATGCAACTCATTTGATCATCAGGTTAAGGATTGTCTTGCTACAATCAGAGCCAAGTCTGGTATGAGAGAAGGATTAGTGAGTGAGACTACTGTGCAACAGAGTCGAGCTAGTAGGGTTGGACAGAGAGGCTGAGGCTGAGTCTGAGTGAGTTCTCGAAGTCCTTCTATCAGGACTGAGGTTCGGAGCAACAAACCTCAGTCTCAGGCCAGAGTATAAGCTACGACCATACAGGAGGCTCAAGACTCTTCGGGTATCGTTGCATGTGCATTGCTTATCTTTGATAATGAAGCATTTACATTACTAGATCCTGGATCTATGCATTCATTTATTGCACTGCATCTAGCATGTAAGTTGTATTGTAATAAAGAGCAATTGAAACATGGATTGGAGGTGAGTACACTGATAGGTAGTACCACCATGATTGGGGAAGTCTGCAAGAAGCATTGGTTAGTGTTGATCAGGCATAATTGGAAGTAGACTTGATTATATTACAGTTAAGGGAGATAGATGTCAACCTAGGCATGGATTAACTTGCTGCTCATAGGGCTATCATGAACTGCTACACTAGGGAGATGGTATTGGAATCTCCTAATCAGCTGAGAGCAGTTTTTAGAGGTATTATTCAAGCAGTGCCAGCCATGCTGCTCTCATTTATGAATGCCTTGAGGTTGATACAAGGTGGATGTGAGGCTTATCTAGCCCACGTTATTGATACACGAACTTAGTAGAATGTACAAAAAAGTTTTGTTATTAGGGAATTACTGGATGTGTTTCCCGCTGAATTGTCTAGTTTACCTCCAAATTGAGAATTAGAGTTCACAACTAGCTTGGTTCTGAATGTTACTCCTATATCCATTCCTCGATTTAGGATGGTGCCTATGAAACTAAAGGAGTTGAAGGCTCAACTACAGGAGTTGCTAGAAAAAGGTTTTATTAGACCTAGTGTTTCATCTTAGAGAGCTCTAGTTCTATTTGTACAGAAGAAAGATGGAACCCTAAGACTATGCATCGATTATATGCAGTTGAATCGAGATTTAAAATTTTTGGGGAAAATTGAGAACTTTATGGAAATTTGTGTGTTTATGGACTAGGAAAAAAATCAAGTGGCAGAACAATGGATAAATGTTAGTAGAAATAAATATCAAATGGTAGTAGGATTTTTGAAAAGTGATATTGGGATTTAATGACAATAGTCATTGAAATTTGTGACACTTGGACAAGAAATTAGAGACAAATGGACTAGTTAATAAAGAGGACCTATTAGGAACCATAGGATGGTGCTCCTTCTTCTCTCTACATTTGTTCTTCATTTTCTTCATTCTTCTTCTCCACCATCTACGATACTCTCTTCTCTTTAACCCTCAATATTGAGCTTTGTCATTTTTCTTCACCTTGCCACTCCATATAGTTGTGTCTTTACTTTGTTGATAAAAACCTAACCTTTCCTCCCTAAAATGGTGATCAATGAATGGTGCTTGGGAAGCTAGGGTTTCAAGGTGAATGATCAAGCTATGAACAAATCAAGTAAGTAGCATTTTATTCTTTGTGGCTTGCTTGATAGACATGGTTTTGATGATAGTTTAAGAGGTGAAATGATCAAGATAGTATAGTTAAATGTATTGGTAAATTAGATGAAGAATGGGTATATTTATGTCATATTCTCATACTTTTATGATGAATAATAGACTATGAAGTGTAATAGGGATGATTTTTAAGATGTAAATGATCCCTAGCATGATGTAGAAAAAGTACAGAAAATTGGTGATGAATTTGTAAATGTATATGCTCTGTTTTTGGTTAATGATTGAATATGGTTCATGAGTTGATTGTGAATAATATTGAGTTGAAATGGAGGAGAGAATGAAGAGGAAATAAAGTAGAAAAGGTGATCTAGGTATAAGGTAGGTTAGATGTAACATGTTCGAAGTTATAAAATCTAGAAAATTGAAAGATGAGTCCTATTTACTACTTTCTAGAAAAGTTCATCGCGGCCAACTTATAGGATTTCACTAGAAATTTTCCCCTCAAGAAAAGTTAGCCACGGCCAACTCCTGGTTTCGCCGCAGTGAGTTTTCCTGCACAACTTAAACATGCTTCGGTATTTTGATGATATCCTAATTTGTAGTTATCCAATTAGGATGATTTTTCATTTGGACTAAACAGAACATAGGAATACAAATTTTCTGAAGAAATTGGATTTTAATTCTATCTCTAGAATTCCTGCTTTCTGAATTGATGTTTAGTATAGGATATTGATTTAGTTTACAAACAGTCTAAAATATTTGAAGTATAACTTTTGAAATATTGAACTAAATTGAATGATCTTGATGTCATTAGAAACTTAAGACAATGGAGAACATTTTTCTAAAAGAAATTGTTGCCAAATTACTTCATTTTCTTTGTCATAATGAACAAGAAAAATAGACCCGAAGGTTTGGAATTTTGGAGAATTTCTAAGAAAGAACGAGAGTTTGGATATTGTATGATTATATAATGTTGGAATAACATTAGTAAATGAATTGTTGGTATTAAAGCACCAAAGACGTGTATAATGGAAATGTAGAGGTTTATGTGATTGTAGTTTTGACTCAAAGGAAATGAGTAACGGGTATTGAATAAAAGTTAGTGAGAGTTGGATACTATGAGAGCAAATAATGCTAAAAATGGTATGTCAACTAATTGAGTTATAAAATAAGAGTGTGGATAAAAATGTGAAATTTGATAATATACCCAGGATTGTCATTGAGCATGCATTGTACATAGTTTATATACACATTTGTGCATAAATGAATACTTAAGATTGTGCAATTATTAATGTGTGTGCAACATGTGTATTGCATAACATTGATGTGTAGGATAAATGTCTGCATCAAGAAGTTTCTAGATCTTAGAAGCAAATGCTAATCTAGAG
>JAOSBO010020596.1:0-12217 GCA_027563915.1 Erythroxylum rotundifolium
GAAATGTGTAAACGCCTTGCTTATTTTTTGTTAGTTCTCGATCATATCTTGCTCCATATGAAGTAAAATTCATATTATTGTTGTATGTACGATCATTCTTCCTGAAATGTTCAGATTCCTCATCAGCACTAACGAATAATCGCTTTAGAGCATACGACATTTGAGGAGCAACAATGGAAATCTCTCCTAATGAGCAGCAAAATGACGGGGGCTCTAGATAAAATCTTTTAGCATCACAATGTTCACAGTTTGGAACAACACGAAATTGTAAGGTCTCAACAGATAAATTCTGCAACGATGTTAACTTTGATAAAGAGTGATGACAATTTATCCCTTCAAAGATTCAAAGAAAGGTAGATTACTTTGTGCACTGACAATAAAAAATGGAAATAACACAGGTGAAAATATTTATACCTTGATTCTTAATAGTTATCATTGTGCAAAGTTGGATTGAAGAGGAAGATACAGCTGGTCAATCGAAATTATGACAAGTGATATTAGATGCTTGAACTATTGGCTTTGCATGAAGAGTTTCTTTTAGTTAAAGAAAGGAATGAGTTGCATCAATATGATAAACGTCTAAATCGATCAATTGATTTTTTGCTAGTTCATCAGTTGATTGATGAAAAGATTACCATTGAAAGGTACGTTATCAATGGTAGGAAAAAAAAGGTTGATGGCAAACTGTTTGCAATCAAGAAACCAAAGTAGTGTTTCTTCTTTTTATAGTGCGAGCTTCTCTAAGTCGACGTAGGAGTTCTTTTTTTCATTTTCTGGCATTTCAGCATACTTTTTACGTCTTTTCACATTTCTATCCATCTCTGAATGCAAAAAAAGCATTGAACGAAGATAAAGACGATTAATAATAATTAATAAAAATTTATTAATTATTTATTGGACAATGTTAGTCTTCTGTATATATATATTAATAATAAATTTTTATATGTTAAAATATGCATACTAATAACATAAACGCTAATATCTTACATTTAACAATCTATATATATATATATATATATATAGATATTTAAATATCCCTATTAATAATATTAACGCCAATATTTAACATTTAACAAAGGATAGAAGGCAAATATTTAAAAAGGTCATTATAATAATATCATTGGAATAAAGTGTGATGTAGTAATCCTATGTTGATTTAAGGTTCTTTGTAAATAGAATAATTAAGTAAACTAAAAATGATAAATATTTTGTGCGAAGTCTAATCTTTCTTTAATGAGACTAATAAAGAAAGTATTTTATTATTTCAAACAGGAAGTAGTACAAGAGAGAGTACTAATCCTAGGTGATTATAAGATCTAATCTATAGGACGTTTTATCAACTTTTGATAATATTTTCTTGTTTTGATGACTATGTCTTTTAATTCATTAGGGAGTACAATAGTTCAACTGGTTTCATACATCTGCACATACCGGTGTGCATCTAGACTGTTATGTGCATGTTTGTTTTGTGCATGATAACTTGCTAGTATATCATCTAGTACTTCTTTGTGTTCATTTATCTCTTTGATTGATTGTTTCAAATATCTTTTTCTTTCAAAATATCCTGAATTCATCTATAAAAAGAGAGGTTATAAATGTTGTTATGAGGATAAATGCTTTGAATGATATAGAAGGTAGAATTTTATTTAAGTGATAATTCAAAATAAAAGAATAAATGCATATATAAACACTAGAGCTACCATTTGTATTGCATGTAAACAATTATTAACTAATTGGAAAAAGCTTATAAATACGTATAGCAAATCGAAGTTTTAAACTAATCTGGTATGTCAGTTACTATACTAATCTTATCATAAAAAATTTACATTTTCAGTACCTTAAATTTATCAACAGGAACTAGGTCTACCATTAATTTTAGGAAATCATTTCCGCATATGAGTTTATAATATCACAAAAGAGTTGATGAAAAAGAAAGAAAACAACTTCGTTATATTTTTGAGCTAACATAATAATAATGATTCAAGTGAAAGATTGGTAGGATATGATGTTACATATTTATTTTTTATTGTAAACCTACTTCTATTGTCAACTATATTTAGAAGCTTATGTAAGTAAAGGTTAATTTAGATAACAAACAGTTGTAATATATATTTTTCTCAAAAACAATGTTATAAAGGAAACGAAGAACTTACAGGTGATGGATAAACAAAAGCTAACTCTTGTTCACTAAGATGAAGATGTGATAAGTTTAATCTGGGGTAGGGAAAAAGATTGATCAAGATAAAATGCAACAGGTGTAATTTACTGTTCTCACTTTGTTAAAAAGTCCTAAATTACAATTTCAGGCAACAGATGATGGAAAAGATTCAAATAGCTCTATTGTATATTTTAGACAGCATGTTATTTGTTAAAAAGTTAATGGAGGTAATTGTCAACATTATGTTTCAAAAACATATTATCTACTTAAAAGTTAATGGAAGTAATTGTTGGTGTGATATGTTAAGTCATACCCGTGAGAGAACATTGAAGATTTGCACAAATGAATGAGAATTTTGTGTTTTATAACTCTATTAAGTGATTATTAATTAAAAAAAGTCAGATATATATGCTTAATTTAAGCAAAAAGATTTATGAGGATAAATTGCGAAAGGAAAAAAAATTTACCAGGACAAATTGTGACATACGTAATTTACTATTTTTACTTCGTTAAAATGTCGTAAGTTAAAATTTCATGCATCAGATGATGAAGAACATAAAAATAGCTCTATTATATGATAAGTTAATTGAAGTAAAGCGTTCAATATCACGAATATGATATGTTAAGTCACACCGTTGAGAGAACTTTTGAACATAAATGAATAACTAACATAATGTGTACATGTATTTTTTTTTGTAACTCTATTAAGTGCATATAATTAATAGATAAAAAATGTTAACTAAACAATAAAACATATGATAATAGTGACTGAGAACTTACAATGGTTGATAAACAAAGGAGAGCTCTTATTTACTCAAACAGAGAAGAAGGGACTGCAACGTAGTGAGAAGGAAACTAAAGAAATAAAAATACAGAGTTAATACTATATTTGTTGGTATATAAATAGAAGAAAGAGCTTGCTTTTGGTAAATACTAATGCAAGCTATGAAAGCTTCATCTTTGGCACAAAGATTCGTGAAAATGCAGGTGACCTACCTCTTTTTTATCATTTAAGACAATCATACCAATACCCAGTCTGTGAAGCATTAGCAAAGATAGTGCTTGGTAACCCTTTTAATAGAGCTAACAATTTAGATGTCACAATCCAATTCCTTTTTGGACATGGCTTGTTCACAGATGGCGATGGGCTACTTGGCCTTTTTAACTTGCCTTACAACCTGCTATTTAAACTATTTGTCAATTCTTGGAAGGTAAAATAATACAAATCAACAAATGCTAGAGTTGCTTTTCATCTTTCCAAGAAAAAATTATAGTTGTCTTAGCTTATGTTTATGGTTCTAATACACCGTATAGGGAAAGGAAATCTCTGCTTGCAACTCCTATTCACCTGCGACAAACTTGAACAAGTTGATGTTTACTCTTTATAATGCGTGCAACATATGTCAAGTTAGCTAGTAGCTAGTTCTTTAACAATAAATATATCACTAAGAAGAAACGTAGTAGGAGACTAAGTGGAAAAGGTATGTTAATGATCTTTGTCATAGTTACGTTTATAATAGACGACAAAATTGCGAATACTTTGTGACGCCCCAAACTACTCTCCCCAGCAAATCTTATATAAATATATATATTCCTTATCAAATAAACTTACCCATTTATGATTATCATAACTGAATTAATACATGACTTAAAATTGTTGTATGTTATTGGTGATGCTTTGGATTAAAGCCAATTTGTTTGTTTGACTCTTATTGGTTCTCAAGATTTGATTACTACTTTATTTTTTATTTTAGTCCTAAGAATTTTGAGTCCATTTATTCTCATTATCAAACATTATTCAACTAAATTTCCTTCTTATAAAAATTCTATTTTAATATTTAAGAGTCATTTCATTTAATTTGAAATTTGAATTTTTGTTAACTTCTGTTTTATTTTGGTATTTTTTGTTGTCGTAATACTTGCAATTTTTGTTTTTACCCTTGCCAGTAAATTAATTTACTCGTCCTTACTTTAGATTCTCTTTGTAAATTGTAATTAGAACTCTATAATTGTACAAAAGCAAATAGTCTTAAATAATTAAAACAGTCCAAGGCATTGCTTTGTCTTCACGTCTTTGAAAATTTTCAGTATACTTTTTAACTTTGTGTCACAAATGAGACAGAAACTAGATTACTAGAGTGAAACTAGACTACTAGAGTATAAAAAGATCCAAATTTGAGTTTTATTTTAGCCAGAATTTGGACGATATAGTTTAAGTGGTTTCATTATGATGTGTTTAAGTACTATAGAAGCAATGTAAATATTTGTCTTATTATCAAATTATTGTTAGATAATTGACTAAAAGTGATAAATCAATATACTGATTCAATTTTAACTAATTAGTATATTGGAAAGTGAATTGATCGAACAATTAAGACTTGCTGATTTGATTGAAGCTTTCCGTGTTATTTGATTATGATTCTAATTAGAATCATTATAGGAGAACACCGTAAAAATTAAAACATCATGCAGATACAAGGGAATCTTCTAGTTTTGTTTTTAAACCCAGTTTTGATCATGTCTTCTAGTCCTTTCTTCTTTTTGCTGTACAATGATTTGTCCATGCATTAATAATTTTATAATAAGACAATTCATTCCCACAAGTCTTCTACGTCTTAATATCGCAGGATCACATAGGCAGTGTTATACAACTATTTATCTATTTTTCATTTGTCCGTGTATTAATAATTTTTCTAATAAGACTGAAACAACCTATTTTTTTTACTATTGAAACAAAATACAATGTAATACATTGCAATTTAAGTCGAAGAAACTTAAAAAAGACAAAAAGCGATTGCTTTTTCATCAAGTAGAAATTAATGTCAGCTATAAAGTCTATATGTAGGGATAAAAAGGACTTGGAATAATTTGGGGAAGCAAATACAAAGTGGCCCAGCCGTGTCACTAGTGTACAAACTACTCGTAAAGAAGATAACGCTTTGAATTAGAACGAAGACATCTTACTGCTGCGAGCTTTGCATGTGATCGATCAGTTTTTCTCACCAATATCATTTTCCCTATACTTGTGTGTGGTGACAAGACAAAGTTATACTTAATTCTTTTACCATATAATGACAAGGTGTTGACCACTAGTTTATCCAATGTCATTTAACTAAACCCAGATACCAACACAACACAGTGTATCTGTTTCCTAGTTTTCAATGACGACAACTCAGCAAGCATTATACACTAGGAGAGCATTTTACAGAACATGTAAATTGCATCGACAAAAAAATTGAGCTTTGTAGATGCATGAATAATTTGGGTTTCTTCTTGCTGTCATTAACGTCTACATTTGAATTCAGATTTGACTCATTGAATCTTTTATAAAGACATTGTCTTACTTTGGAAGAAGAACTGATAATATCTTCAAAAATATAAAAACAAAAAATATTAGTCACATAGTATAAACGTGAATATAATTTTTTTGGCTAAAAATGTTGAGTAAATAAATAAAAGATAACAATATAATTTATCCTAAAAATAATAGTAAGACTTAATTTGATGAAGATAAAAACAGAAACATTGATTAAATGAATAATGATAAAAACCTGAAACAGGTGTAGATGATGTACTTTCAGTGTTGAAATGTTGATCATCTGTTAAAATCTCATTATCCTTTTCAATTGAAGTTACACTCTTTTATGATTCACCATCGTCACTTTGACGATAATATATAACAGTGAACCATTCTCTTCCATCAGGTGACTGGATTTATCCAGGTTTGATATGAACAAGAAAGGTCTTCATCTTCAAGCCAACTGCTTATATACTGGTTTAATGGAGGGATTTCAAATTTATTAAGGATTGTGTTTGACTCGGTGACAATTAATTCTACTTCAAACAGTGGCCTCAAATTACCTAAATAAATTTAAGAGGTGGCGATTTTCCTTTTGAATAGGAAAAGTAATCGATTGCTTATTAAAAGAATAGCAGTCTATATCTGCTAGTAATATATATATAGAAACTTGTTGAATTTAACAGAGCACAAAGATGACTTTAATCGTTGTAAGTGGCGATCCTTGATTTAATTTGAAATATATTTGTTTTTTTGTTATGTGCAGCCACCTAAAGCAACCTCATATCCTGAACAACCTTGCTAGTTTTGGTACAAGCTAGTTAAGTTATTGTTACTTTTGTGTAATTTGGTTTCTTTTTCTGCGTTGAAATTTTTAAGAATCTAAATGATATAATGTTGTCAACGAGGGATGAAGGGTTATTAATCTTTACTCATTCATCATGCTTGGAGACCAATCGAGATGCAAAAAATAGGAAGAAGAGAAGAAAATCAAAGAGAGTTGAAGAAGAAAGATTATGGATAATTAATACATACATTATTTAAATGCATATAACCATTACAAAACTAAATAAGATTCTCCAAAATTTCATCTATTAATTTGTGCCATCCATTTATGAGACAACAGTAAACTCAGTCATCTTGATTTGGTATTATACTCGCAGCATATCAAATAACCTGCGGCTGCCTACTTTCAACTTCTTGGCATGACAAGACAGAAACATAAGCCATCATTCATAGGAAAGTTAAACAAAAGCCATTCCATTAGGAAAGCTTTATGATTAGAATGTGCAAGATGAATTAGCATACTTAGCATTAGGAAAGCTTTATGATTAGAATGTGCAAGATGAATTAGCATACTTAGCAAATAAACCAACTTATAAACTCACCTTTATATCTTCTAGAATATATCCAGCAGGCAGTGGCTGATATTTCACTTAAGTTGCGTCTATATCATCTAAGTCTGGCAAGTTGTCATTGCATTTTAAATTTGAGGCCCGTGGATTCATCTTCAGGACCTCCTCTTTAGTATAGATGAAAATCTTACAAACCATGCCAACAAATTCTCTTTAATGTAGGTAAAAAGAAGCTAGTATTTATGCAAACTAGTTAATTTACATGTCAATAAAGGCTGAAATAGAACTAATTGGAAAATAAATGAAAGAGTGCAATAATTCTTACACCCAAGGATCATCTCCGACAAGCATCATATCACTCTCATTATCAGTGTACAAAATTTGCCAATTCTTTTTGGATGCCATTAATTCAGCATCAAATTCAAACAATCTATCCAATTCCTTAGTTAACTCATCATAGTTGTTGAACTTTGTAAGATCAACTGACCTACCAAGTCCTATTCCCTGCTTGTGAACTTGTTGATACCAACAAAAGCAAACAAGTTTTTACAATTCATGGCTGCTAGTTGTAACCTCTTAGCATCTGACAAAAAATGTACCTTAATATAACTCCTCGTAGAAAGATTGAGTGCTTTTCCTCGAGCATCTCTTGTGCATTGATTAGCAGAAACAAAATGTTTCTCATCTTTAACATTGTCAACCATTTGGGAGCCCATGAATTGTTCTGACTTGTGATTAGGTTCAATTGGGCATTTTTGGTGACTTGAGGTGTGGGTATGAACTATTGGCTTGTTCCACATGTTTCCAATAGGCCCAGTGGGCTCTGGTGTCATCGGACTGCTAATGAGAGAAACGCCAAAGAGTTTGTATCTTCCATCCACAAATTTTCCATTCTCATGCCCTTGCACTAGTGCTGGTTTCTTCGTTAGATCTCTTGAATGATCGGGATTAACAAAATGAGATGATGATGAGTAAATTATCAACCCATTTCCATTTAATATATCAACTCTAATGCCACAAAGTGACAGGTACTCACTTAGTACATTGCATTCAGTATTACTCTGCAGTTGACCATTTACAACCCCATGGTTTGTTGGTAAATTTTCATTAGACTCTGCCAACTTAAGTGATAAGCTTGTAGGCATTAACGACGATTGGTTGGCAAGCAAGTTAAACTTCTCATCTTGATGTAGTACAAGTGTTCTTGTTGGATTAGCAGTTGCTATTTTTTGATCTATAAGTAGTGCACAATATCCATTGGAGGAATTGGAGCTTGCTTCAAAGCCTGACAGCAGATCTGTCGAAGTTAATTCATAGATGAACCTAAAGCTCGAGTTAAGAAAACTTAGCCTACTTGATGCACATGGAACTTGCAGGAAAATGCCTATGAAAAATCTGCATGACCATTACCTTCTGTAGGTCGAACAGAGGAGTCAGAGGATGAAGGCACCAAGCTTGCTCAGGGTCTCTTTGGCATGGGCATTAAAAGGGGATTTAGTGGAGAAGGAGCAATCGTAGGTTCTATTTCCCAAGGTGAAACCCTCTTTGGACGAGGTATACTACTTGTTTCATCCCAACAAACCTAAATGCAAAAGGAAATAAAATGACATTTTAGCTGCTAGGATAGATGTAATGCAGCAAATCATTAAGTACTACCTTCAGGCATCTCCATTTGGACTCTTGCCACATGTTGGGATTAGCATCTTCAATTCCGACAACAGTGCCAGTAAATCTTTAACATTGAAAAAAATTGCTAATAATAAATTTCGTGGGCGGTTTATTTATAGACAACTTATAACTCCTGTAGGAAAAGTAATCAGTACCTCTGTTCTAGAGTTTCTTCACCTTCAAATCTCATTTTGAACTTCATACCTATAGAATAAGTAATCTTCATGGATTCCATGTACTGCTCAAATGGAACTATGAACTTAGCGGGGCTTGTCCTGTGCCAAAACACTGGAAGAGGAACATTAAAAAAATCAATAAGAAACCCTTACAGTAGTGATTTTCTTTTTTAGGCACAGGGGTGAGCTTGCAATTCAACTTGAGATAATAGACTCTCAATCTCTAGCTCAAATTGTTAACCATCTAAGGAAGCTAAAATAGCAATCTAATAAGATACCTAGGCTTGTAGTATATTGTAAACATCGTTCTTGTCGATATAGCATGCCATGTTGTGGTAACCACACCAACATGCATACTCTGACTGGATATGACAGGTGGCAGTACATTAACCTACTGCTTCATCAATCTTCTGACACCAACTTAAAGTGCTCCATTCTAACCTCTAAAATTCGATCGTAAATTAAAATATCAGTGATGTGTAGGTAACAATTAAAATAGCTGATGAGTAGAAACAGTATTGCAAGAACCACCAACCTTAGAAATATAAAAGTATCACCAACAATAAGTTGTTTACAAGTTACAAATACACTGCATCCACCTTGAAGCAAGTGCCTTTTATGATGACTGGACATTAACATCAGAATATGAATTAAGCACCTAATATTGTATACCCATGAAGAATCTTGTCTAGTAACGTATGCACAAACAATGTAAAAGGCAAGCCAAAAAATAAGGTTCATTACCCCGAAATGTATTACAAAACCTCCATTCGTTTCTATGTAAATCCTTGGTAACCAATTCCTGCATCGAAGGTTGCCTTGACATATCCCGTGACGCATTAGAAACCTAATTCTACTTTAGAAACAGTTGTTAATTTGCAAAAAAAAAGTTACTAATTATCACAAGGTGCATTTAACTAACCAATGGGGGCAAACACTCGTCACCATGTCATTTAAGAATCACAAGTCCACTGTGAGTACTAGCATCTGAGGGGCTCAGAGTCTTGCAAAATGAGTGTACATGAAACTTTGGTGGAGAAGACAGGGGAGCTTTCTTTTTCACTGCATTCTCATCTTGCTAATATTATAAGATAAATATATAATAAGAATGATTTGGCTCCGAATGCTCAACCGTGCATCATATAACATAAAACATAATGAAGTGAGTACTTACATTGGCCTCAAGGAGAAACGTCACTTCAGCAAAGACCTCATCTATGTCTGGGTCAGCCTACAATTTATTATTACACAATAAGAAAAAAATGAAATCACAAAACCTAAAACAAACTTGGAAATCAATTAACGTTAAGTAGAGACCAATAATTTAAACATCAAAGCTACTAATCACGCACTTTCAAAATAACTTTCATGACACGACACAGGATCTTTGATGGAAGGTTATAAACTGGCATTTTCTTATCAGCTGGTTGGTTAGTTGACGCCTCCATCTGATCCATACATTAATAAAAAGCGATTTAAACTCATAAGTAAAATGAAAACTTGACGATACGCACGCAAATCAAATTTGTGCAAATAACTTATAAAAAGGTTGACACTAAACAAATGATAATCAGACAAATTAGATAAAGCAGACCTGTTCAATATGTCCTTGAGGGAAGTAGAAGACGTGTTTATTTTGTCGAGGGAAGTTTACCAAAGGACCGGCACAGGCATGCCATAGTTCGTGATAAAGAGCAGCTTCAGCGTTTGCACAACACGTGCCGTTGTAAGACCATAGTAGAATCACCACACAACACCGAATTAAAACAAAATTCATCTCTAATCCACCCGAGAACACAAACAAACCATAGGCAAAGTTTACCTTTAGCGCTAGGAGAGCTCGCAGAATGATATCGTTGCACCTCCATATCACTCCTCGGATGGTTAGGTTCACTGTAACTAGAAGAAAAGCTATCTCCTCTAACAGTAGTAAAGGTGTTGTGGCGTTGTTCTCTGCCCTAAATTATTGCTTTTGATGAACCATAAGCACATGGGGTCTTGCCCCACTTGGCCCGCTGTTATTCACCTCTGCATTGACATCATAATATAAAGATTACAAACACAGGAACTATCGTCCTGGTCTCTCCACTTGTGGAAAAAATTTGATTTATTTTTCTACAATATTTTAATTATTTTATTTTAAATGAAAATCATTGTCAAATGGCTATATACATATAAATATACGTATATAACGGCTATATTTATCAAAAATACTAACGGTCATATAACGGCTATAATCTATATTTTTCTAACGTCATCTAACGGCTATAATCTATACTTTTCTATAAATACACTAATTTTCATTCACATATTCACATAAATTTCTCTCTTCTTTTTCTTTCGAATTTTCGATTGCAAACATGTCGTGGCCTCGTTATTTTTTATTTTTACTATTAATTACCTTGCTAATCATAGGAATATTTCATATAGAGAGGAAACGTGATTTCGAGTTTAATATAATAATTCTTGTACTTGTTGTTTTTCCTTTGTTTCTTAATAAAATTATAATTATGTTTTTATTGTTGTTTAACGAAAATAATGTCTCCAATTTTGTCCAAGCTCGAATTCAATGCACTCAAATACATCGGAGACCCCATGTGCTTATGCCTCATCAAAAGCAATAATTTAGGGTGACAATTAGAACTTGGAGGCCATGCCCATTAGTTTATACATCTAGAGTGGGTGATGAGACATGATTTTATATGTGAAATTAGGAGGAATTGAATTCTAACAACCAAGAAATTAAGAGTAGAATTCATTGCTAGAGTCCTTGAGGGAAGTAGAAGACGTGTTCATTTTATCGAGGGACGGTTACCAAAGGACCAGCACAGGTATGTCATCGTTCACGATAAAAAGCAGCTTCAACGTCTGCACAACACGTGCCATCGTAAGGCCATAGTAGAATCATCACACAACACCGAATTAAAACAAAATTCATCTTTAATCTACCCGAGAACACAAACAAACTGTAGACAAAGTTTATCTTTAGCGCCAGGAGAGCTCGTAGAATGATATCGTTGCACCTCCATATCACTCCTCTGGTGGTTAGGTTCACTGTAACTAGAAGAAAAGCTATCTCCTCTAACAGTAGTAAAGGTGTTGTGGCGTTGTTCTCTGGGGTTTCCGCTACTGTTCTTCGACAAACAGTCTACTCCACCACTCTCGCATGGGTTTGTGCTATGTGGATCTTCATTGACGGTGATAGTAAATGTGTCACAGTTGGCCTCATTTGATCAAACAAAGGAGGCAATTTTGAATAATAGAGTGATAGTTGATGGTCTTAGACCTCTATAAAAGCGAGATTTGTGACGGGATTTGTGACGGCGGCCTCTAAGTTCTAATTGTCACCCTAAATTATTGCTTTGGATGAGGCATAAGCACATGGGGTCCTGCCCCACTTGGCCTGCTCTTATTCACCTTTGCGTTGACATCACAATATAAAGATTGCAAACATAGGAACTGCTATGTTGGTCTCTCCACTTGTGGAAAAAACTTGATTTATTTTTCTACAATATTTTAATTATTTCATTTTAAATGAAAATCATTGTCAAACGGCTATATA
>JAOSBO010020606.1:0-12215 GCA_027563915.1 Erythroxylum rotundifolium
CGGGACAGCTTTGAAAATGTGAAATTTTTTGACTTTCTAAATAGCAAGAATCTCTCTTAGGGGTCTTCACGAAAGTTATAGAATGTGAATCGCTCTTCAAAAATATGCTTGAATGACCATGATCCGACACTCGTAGCGAGAGTTATGCTTATTGTCCTAAATCGTGTTCATGCGCAATTGGTGTATCAGAGCTCGAAGATGAACAGATAACGAACAAGAGTTGGGCTCCGGAAACGGGGTCCGACAAATAATCAAGTTGGCTGCTTGATTATGGTTTAGACTGTAGAGTTACGATTCATCTCCATGTAAGTAAAGGAGTTTACTTAAGGGGAATGATGAGTTTCATATCATGATAGTAGTTGACCATCAATAATGACATTATTAAACGAATCTGGAATCAAGTATGTTTTCAAGAGCAAAGTGGGTCGTTACTTTAATCTTAAAACATACAACTTAAGCATTCGCTTATTATGAACCACAAACTTGATCAGTAGTGAACTCGTATGTATTTCATTATAATTTTTTATATGATCGGAATGGACTTTTACAAAGTATTAATCCAATGTCTACTTATTGGAATTATTAACTGAAACATGCAATAGGGAACATTCATTCAAATAAAGGGTTTATATTGATATCATCACTTCTAGATGTTTTAAGGAGATTTGGTGATTAAACTAGCGCTAGTAGTTTGATGGACTAGCTACCCATCAAGTCTTAAAACCAAGATGAGATTTTGTGCGTTAATCACCGTTTAAAGTAAAACGAGAGTTTTAGAAGGAAAAACCAACTTAAGGGCAAAACAATAATTTTACCCTTTTTTTGTGCACATAGCTATAATAAGGTTCTAAATAGGGTTTACAATTAGGAATAAAATACGAGTTCTCGTAATATTTAATAGTTCAAGAGTTCAACTAATTGTCTTTAGTGGAATGACATTTAGTTAATAAGCTAGAAATAATTCTAATGAGATCAAATTCGTTCTAGGCTTAGCTTAAATTATCAAAGTCCAATAAGATTTCTCACTTGGTTTCAAGGAAGGTTATCAAGCTAAATAAGAAATATAAATGGAGGTGTTAGAAGCCCATAATTGAATGTTGGGCTTGCACTAATTAATGGTTAATTGGAAGCCCAAATGTTCATTTAGAAATGGGCTAGACTTTGATTTAATGTGATTGATTAGATTAATTATATTAAAAAAAAATTTTTTAAAGAAAGGAGTGGCAATTTGGGTTTTAATGGACTGATTGTGCAGCTGCAAATTTGACATTAAATTGCTATATAAAGATGGTCTTTGTTATGATTTATCATTGTTAAATGGAGTTATGAAATTACCATTAGATGGTTTAATAGTTATCTTTTAACGTTAGCATATAACCGATTAGCATTCATTGGATTAAAGAAGAAAGATGTGCTTTGGATGGACCATCTTCCTTCTTCCATCTTCCAAAACCAAAATTGGTATGTAATATTTAGGTTAACAGTCTTTTCATATGGCCATCTTAAAGATAAATGAGAAGAGTCTCATTTATTGGCTAGTTTATGATTGATTAAAATAAGAAGTGATGCATTGGATGCAATTCTTTTCTTTCATTCGATGCGAAACTGAAATTAAGGATCAAAGAAGGTTTTCTTGCATGTTTTGACTGTCTTTCTCCTTTCATGCATGAGTGAGCCGAATTTTGTATGAGAAGAGTCTCATTTTTGGTTCATTTCTTCTAAGAAAAATCTACTCCAAGCATTTCTTCTCCTTTCCCACCAAAGGATTTTGGTAACCAAGTTTTTTTGGAAGAACAAGTGGTAAATCAAATTGGTTGAGGATAGAACAATAAGAGAGGATAGATTGACAAAGAAAAGGATTCAAATGCAAAGGCTTTGGATATAAGAAGAAGGAGAGGATAGCACAGCGAAAAATTAAAGCTGTAGCGAAGGAGTCGGTAATATCACTATCTTGTTTATGTTTATTATTATCCTTATAGCATATCATGTATAGATTTACATGATGATTTGGATTTATTGCTTCCACTAAAAATAATATTTCTACAAAGTTTTGAAATCTACAGGTTCTCCAAATATGGCATGCTTTCTTTTCCCGATCCAATAATTGGTATCAGAACTAGGTTCTAATGCATGATTTTGGTTCTTATATGGTTGATGCATGGGTTGGAAATCATTTTTTGTATGCTGCATATATTTATGTGATAGAAATATATATGGTATATGCGTTTCTTTTTTGGTTGTCCATAGAAGTTAAATTTATCATGTAAGATTTCTTCATTTGGTTGTAACAAGGAGGTTGGTCTATCAACACCATATTTCCACCTTGGCTTCATTTTTCTGTTTTCTTTAATTTTTTAATGTACAAATTGATGTAATGATGAAGATGGATCAGCCATGGATTGAATAAATGGAGAGGTAAAGGTTTTGGCATATCCTTTTGTGTATTGGAATAGTTTCGGTTTTATGAAAACAAAGATGCTGGAATTTTGTTTCAATGAATCTAGTTTCAATTTTTAATATAAAAACAAGTGCTGGATTTTTGTTCCAAGGAATCAAGTTTTGGTTCTGATAAAATGCTAAGTTCTGGTTTTTTGTTTTAATGGAATGAGTTTGGGTTTTAATGAAAACAGGCGCTGGAATTTTTTGTCATGACAAAGATTTTGTTTTATGAAAATCTAGTGCTGGAATTTTTATTTTCAAAGTGACAAAATTCGGTTTTTGTAAATGCCATTACATTTTTTTTACCAAATGGGTCAGATCATGTGAGCGAAGAGTTTGAAGTGGAAGATACAAGTCCAAGAAGAATTTTTTAGGCCTAAAAGGCTTGTAATTATTTTTATGTTTCTAGGATGGACAACCAAAGTGGCTTAATTAGTTCATGTGATGAATGGAGAAATGAATGCAAATAATATATGATATTATATGATTGTATGTCATTTAGAAAATTGCCAACCCTAGGCCTTGCCATGCTTTCATTATGTTGAGATATATAATGAAACAATATAGGATGGATAATAAATTGCATCTAGACAAGAAGGTATTTAAAATTAAAAGCCCAAAAAGATTAAGTGGGAAAGGATGGTTATGTGAGAGTCCACAGTCTCCAAATGACGGCCCATTTACATGTGGCGAAGTGTTACTTTCCATTAGATGGCATGAATCCTAGATCATGCATGGATTGGGTTTGCTTAAGGATAAGTCCACTTATTGGTAGCAAATGTGATCTCCCATCGAGGCATGGTTTGCAGGTATCTTTAGTGAACGAGTCAAATGATTAAACACCCAACATTTTTTTATCAATAAATTGCCCACCGTAGCTCTATTAGAAAAAGTATGGACCAAATTATGACGCTTCCTAAAAAGTAAGGCATGAGATGCTTGGTAGTTTTTTGAGTGGGAGGGTCCTAGTTTTTCTTTTAATAGATAAGATGGCCCACCGTCACTTAGTCTGTTATAGATAAGAAAAATAACTGTCATATAATATTTTAATTTTCAAGTTTTTTTAAAACTATTAATTTTCAAGTTTTGTTAAAACTATCATCATACATACATGCATCATGATTTTATACAATGTTCCAATATTTTTAACTAGTATCCTCATGTTTTATTAATTTATATTTTCAGACATTATCAACCACAAAATGAATCCACTCACCCTGCTCTTGACAAATAACAAATTGAAATACGAAAACAATTTTAATGAATGGAGACGTAACCTTAACATTGTTCTTCAACATGAACGTATTTCATGGTTGTTAATTAAAAATGAGCTTACAACTCTGGGTGGAGATTCAACTCCTGAGATAGTACAACAACATGAGCGTTGGCAAAATGCTGACAAGACTACTAAACATTATATTCTAGCTTCTGTGAGTAGCATGTTGCAAAAGAAAATTACTTGTATGAAAGCAGCTAGTTTAATGGTCCATCACCTACATGAGATGTTTTGTGTGAAGACTACGTTTGCAAGAGTGAAAGTCATCCAAACATTTCATAATCTCAGACAGAAACTCGGTGAACCACTACGAGATTACATGGTAATCTCTATAGTCACTAAGGCTGAGATGCTTGTTGTGGATATGGATGTGGACACACAGATGATTTTGATCATCAATAGCTTAAACTCTTCTTTTCAATAGTTTAAGTTAGACTATAAGCTCAACAACAAGGATTACACCTTAAGTGAGTTGATGAATACCCTCCAAAGTATGGAGGAGATATTGAATATCAAGGCTTATAGGCCCAAAGCCCATGTAGCATCTTCTTCAAATCCTAAAGGTAAGCGTAAGCAGAAGAAGAAGGGTCCAATGAAAAAGAAGGCCCAAATAGGGGTCAAGGCCAAACCCATGAAAAAGCAGGCCAAAGAGAGCAATTAAAGAAAAGTGTTTCGATTTTGATGAGATGGGCCACTGGAAAAGAAACTGTCCTGTCTACTTTGGGTCCCTTAAAAGCAAACAAGATATGGGTTTCCTAGGTTTGTTGGGAACTAGAAATGTGGTAGATTTATCCTTTTTTTTGGATATTAGATTCAGGAGCCACTAACCATGTTTGCAATTCGTTGCAGGGGTTTCAGCAAGGAGAAGACTACCTAAAAGCTAGTTTCAAGTCAAGGTAGTAGATGGTTCCTATGTTTTAGCCGAATTAGTGGGAGT
Organism: Erythroxylum rotundifolium; assembly: GCA_027563915.1. Taxonomy (NCBI): domain Eukaryota; kingdom Viridiplantae; phylum Streptophyta; class Magnoliopsida; order Malpighiales; family Erythroxylaceae; genus Erythroxylum; species Erythroxylum rotundifolium. Next base: position 4,653 of record JAOSBO010020606.1, read on the forward strand.
AGTTTTCTTGGACTTTCTTAATGGTCATAGGTTATATTTGGAGGATTTTTAATACATACCAATGATTGTAAGGAACGTGATTTCTGTTTTTTGTCTAATAAATTCTTTTTACTCCTTATGTTTTGGAAAAGTTGTTTCAATATATGAGAATAAGGATTTTATTTGTGATGTGATAATTAAATAAGGATTGTTCTTTATAAAACCTCTGTCAAGCTCACAAAACACCACAGAATTAATAAAATCAAGACAATCCAATGACTCTAGCATTAATTCAAAATATCTGTGGCACTTAAGAATGGGCTATATCAATAAAAAGAAATTGATAGGTTAGCAAAGGATGGGATCCTTATGGGCTTGGATAGTGATCCATTACCCACCTGTGAATCTTGTATTGAAGGAAAAATAGCAAAAGCCTTATTTCCTTCTAAAGGAAAAAAATTTGAATCCACGTTGGATTTCGCACATATTGATGTGTGTGGGCCCATGAACGTACAAGCTAGAGGAGGTTAGGAATATTTCATAACTTTTATAAATGATTACTCAGGACATGGCTATTTGTATTTGATGCATAAAAAGAGTGAATCCTTTGAAATGTTCAAAGAATTTAAAGCTAAAGCTGAGAAGCAAATAGGCAAGCTATTAAAACAACTTTGATCAAACTGAGGTGGTGAGTACATCTCTAAAGAGTTCTAGCAATATTTAATTAATAATTGAATTGTTTCCAATTTTTCATCTTCTCGAACACCTTAATAGAATGGTGTAGCTGAGAGGAGAGATAAGACTCTATTGGAAATGGTAAGATCAATGATGTCCTACGTTAGCCTTTTAGAACTGTTATGGGATATGCCAAACAAACGGCAACATATCTTCTTAACTTTGCCCTATCCAAATTGGTGCCTAAAACACCTAAGGAGTAGTGGGCTAACCGAGTACCTTCATTGAGGCACCTAAGGACTTGGGGCTGCCCAGCTCATGTTCTAAAGTCTAAATCCACAAAGATGGAACTAACGTCAGAAGTGTGCTTATTTGTAGGATATCCTACGGGAACTCGAAGGTACTATTTTTACAGTGCTCAGGATAGGAAGGTAATTGTGTCGAAAAATGTGACCTTCTTAGAGGAAGAGTTTGACCTTCTTAGAGGAAGAGTTTGTGAAAAATCATAAAGGAACAAGTGAAGTAGTACTAAAGGAGTTAGCTATTTCATCCAAACTAAGAGTTGATATGGATATAATAAAATAAGATGTCGAAATGGATTCAATAGTTGAATTGGAAGTGCAAACTGAACATCAAGTTGTGCCTAGATGTAGTAGGAGTGTTATGAGATAGCCAGATAGGTATCTAAGTCTAGGAGAAGGCTTAATTTCCATCTCAGACTAAGAAGAAATGGATCCCATTACATATACTCAGGCTATTAATGATATTGATGCAGAAAAATGGCACAAGGTGATGGAATTGAAAGTAGATTCCGTGCACACTAATGAAGTCTGGGTCCTTACAGATTTACCACAAACTATAAAAACCATAGGGTGTAAATGGATCTACAAGATTAAAAGAGGATCAGATGGAAAGGTAAAGACCTTTAAAGCTAGATTGATAGCTAAAGGCTATACTCAAAAAATGGGTATAGACTACAAAGAGACTTTTTCTCTGGTTGCCATGCTTAAGTCCATTAGGATTCTTTTGGCCACAGCAACCTATTTCGATTATGACATATGGCAAATGGATGTTAAGATCACATTTCTTAATGGGGATCTTGAGGAGACCATTTATATGTCCCAACTAGAAGGTTTTATTAAGCCAGGAAATGAGCATAAGGTATTCAAGTTGCAAAGGTCCATTTATGGACTTAAGCAAGCACTTAGGTCTTGGAACATTAGGTTTGATAAGTATATCAAAACCTATGGGTTCATTCAAAACATAAACGAGCCTTATGTTTATCAAAGAATAAAAGAAGTTAAGCTTACTTTCCTAATCCTGTATATTAATGACATTCTGGTTATTGGGAATGATGTGGGAATGTTATCTATGGTTAAAGGATGGCTGAATGAACAATTTTCAATGAATGATTTAGGAGAGGCTACCTATATTCTATGGATCAAACTTATAAGGGATCATAAGAACAAACAAATAACCTTTTCTCAATTAACCTACATTGAGAATATGCTTAATAAGTTTGCCGTGAAAGATTCCTAAAGGGGTTTCACACCTACTAGACATGGAATCAAACTTTCAATGGAACAAGCACCTAAAACCCAAGAGGAGGTTGAACGCATGCGTAACATTCCATATGCTTTGGCAGTTGGAAATTTTATGTATGCAATGCTTTGGACTAGAAAGGATATCTGTTACGCTGTGGGACTGGTAAACAGATTTCAAACTAATCCAGGAATGGAACATTGGATTGCGGTTAAGTGTATGCATAAATATTTTCATAGGATGAGGAACTTAATGCTTATTTACTCTTGAAGTAATCTTATTCTGAAAGGATATACAAATTCTAATTTCCAACCAGAAGTTGATTCAAGGAAATCAACTTTTGGTTCTATATTTACTTTAGGAGGTGGAGCCATAGTCTGGAGGAGTGTAAAGCAATCTTGTATTGCTAATTCGACTATGGAGGCTAAATATGTTCCTGCTTGTGAAGCAACAAAGGAAGCAGTATGGCTCCAAAAGTTCCTAAATGATTTGGAGGTAGTTCCAGAGGTAGAAAAATCCATTACACTTTATTGTGATAATAGTGGCACAGTGACTAATTCTAAAGAAACTCAGAATCACAAAGCTGCAAATCGTTTTGAGCAAAAGTATCATCTTGTAAGGGAGATAATACAACGTGGAGAGGTGGATGTGCTAAAGATTCCCATAGAGCAAAACCTTGCTGATCCATTTACAAAGAGGCTATTTCAAAATAGTTTTGAGGGTCACCTAACAAGGATGGGATGTTAGTAGTGTGCCCTAGGCCAATAGACATATGTGACTTTTGTACTAACATTCTGACTTATTAACAATATAATATGAGGTATTACTTTATATGTGCATGTATATTGTTTGAGTAATGTGATTTACATTCCATGAATAGTATTAGGCTTATCTCATCTAATATGTGACTTGATAGTAAAACCATAAGCATTATAATGCTAATCTAAAATGTCCCTGATTGATCATTATTTGTGGAACAATAATAAATTAAGGCTAGTATGTTTTTTGATTGATGATCACGTTTTACTGATCATATATATGAGTTATGAAATTAGATATATAGATATATCTTAGAGAACATATATTGGACCGACCCACAGAGAGAACACTACATGGTTTCATGTCATTAGTGATTCTCAATATGGTTTGACTTTAGTCCTTTAACCTAAAGTCATCATGGTTTCCTACATGAGGAATTTAGTGTTTTGACATTATACTAAGTTATCTTTAACCAGATAACAAGTAGTCATATGTTGGACATTATATGAATCATACGGAGGGATGTGAATGAAGTAGATGGGATTTGTACCTTTCTTAAATGAGAGAGATATCAATTGGGCCTCTTAACAAGTATGATTGAAGAAATGCATGGTTGTGCTCAAGTAAATTGATGAGGAGTCATCAATGTCATTTGTTATAGTCAGCCAACTTAGGAATCAAGAAACTATGATTAATCAAAGGTTGACATGTACCATGCCTTATGAGTAATCTTGATATCGTGTTACAAAGGGAATGAGATTATAACCGTGGTTACAAGTTAATTTGGAATATTGATCCTCATTTGCTTTGGATAGTCATATTGTCTTGCTAGAGGCCACTTATGACTTGTGGACCTTGAAGTGTGATCAAGCCCATTTCCAACATCAAATGAGCCTATAGGGTCGCACACAGAGAGTGATGTGATCTAGGCTTATTCTTTTGGGCCTAATTTATTAAGCACTGAATAAATATATATGGATATATTTATTAGGCTAGATTGAATTAAGTTGTCAAGCTTTTATTATATGAGATATAATATAGGCCAAAACTTATTGGGCTTCCATAATCCTAAAGGGTATAGGATTATGATATTGTTATTCCTAATAGGAATAGGGATTAAGGTTTCTATATAAATAGAGAACTTATGTCTTGTTAGAGAAGAGACGAAAACCCTAGCCACCTAGACATAGCCGTTCGTTCTTCTTCTAAGAGAAAAATTATGTAGCTTTTAAAAGTGTTTTAGAATGTGCTAGCAAACATTAGCCATTGCCTAGATCGTTCATCCTCGTGTGGATACCGATAGAGGACATTTGCATCTTGCAGCGTCTACAAATCTGAAAACAAATACCAATATGCGTTAAGAGGTAATTTTGTATATGTTGTGAAATTTTTATTGTACTTCTTGTTGTGTAGTATGGTCCATTCCACTGCGTATTGTGAATACCAGGACCATAGGCAATCTAACAGTGGTATCAAAGCCAGGTTTTGTGCCTTTGTATAGTCGAAAACATGCATGTTTTTATTACATGTTTTTGTCATGTTTGTCTCAGCAAAAAATGTTTCAGCCAAGACATATGTTGATTTCGAAAATTTCCTTCAAAGGTGGCATCTAGGGTTATGGCTAAAGATTCCTAGGTGATGGCTGCTAGGGTATTTTCCATGCAAGACATGGATTCAGAATAGGAAACCATAAGTATCCATGTGTGAGAAGGATACTAAAAGTGCAAGAAGAAGAGTCTAGATATGATATGAATTCGGGAAAAGAATAGCTTCCTTATTAGATAGGGATTTTAAAAGACTCTAAGAATGGAAACCACATAAAGTATCCATATTCGATATGGATTCAGAAATTTGAGAACTTCCTTATTAATAAACCGCCATTTGTGATGCTTGATTCTTCATTAGGTGTTACATATTTAGGGTGGCTTTACATATGTTTTATTTATATTATTTGAATATTTATATGCATGTGTAAATTATTATTCTATGTTTCTAATTTATATACTCAAGTATGTTGTAGTATAGGATTAGAACTAGCATAGGACAAACACCCTTACTAATAGGATTAGTAACTTTCAAATGTAACAACAACGACCCTCATGACAATATTAAGTTTATATACCTTCCATAAAACTTTACCCATGTTTATCTCTAGCTTATCCTTATGTGGGTTTTACCAAAGCAAAGCATATGAGAATCATCTAGGGAAGACATCTAAATAATGATGCTATTCATAGGTAAAGTATGGTTAAACTTAACTAAGCTATCAAAACGGTTTTGGGCTTAGGGCATAAGATTGGATTTTACATATATGTAGTACATAAGATGTAATTTAACATAAACCCATCAAGAGTTACATATGATGTAATTGAAAAGAGTTTTCTACCTAAATAACAAAGTCTTGAGTGTTAGGCCAAAGCTTTCTTAGGACTTAGTGAAATATGGATCTTGTTTCTTCCCACTTTCAAATAGACGGTTATTAAATTGAGTGGGAGCTTGTACCTCTTAATAATAAGAATGTTGACACCTTTTGTATAATATTGTAGATTATGACATCCAATCCATCCAACAACCTATCTATGTGATCTATCCTAGAGAAAGAAAAGCTTAATGGAACAAATTTCTTAGACTGGTATAGAAACTTGAGAATTGTTCTCAAGCAAGAAAGAAAGCTTTATATCTTTGAAGAACCCATCCCTAAAGAACCACCAGCAAATGCACCTAAGGCTTAAAAGGATGCTTACACGAAGCATATCAATGACTCTACAGATGTGTCATGCCTTATGTTAGGCACCATAATCTCTGACCTTTAGAAGGATTTTAGAGGAAATGGAAACCTATGACATGCTTGCTCAACTAAAATCTATGTTTCAATAGCAAGCACACCAAGAGAGGTTTAGAACCACTAAGGCATTGAATTCATGCAAGATGACTCCTGCTACATCTATGAGTGCTCATATTCTTAAGATGAAGAGTTATATTCATCATCTTGAGAAATTAGGTGCACCTGATAGTTAAGAATTGGTAACTGATCTTATTCTAGCATCTTTGACTGATGAATATGATCAGTTCATTCTTAATTATAATATGCACAATATGTAGAAGTCTATTGGTGAATTGCATGGGATGCTTGAGACTACTAAAGAGAACTTAAAGGGAAAGGTTAAGAGCACCAATGAAGTTCTTGTGGTTCAAAAGGGAAAGGGCTTCAAGAAGAAGGGCATAGGCAAGGGCAAAGGTAAAGTGCCCAAGTCCAAGCCCAAGACTAAAGCAAAGACTAAAGCACCTAAGGATGGAGTTTGCTTTCATTGTGATGAACCTGGTAATTGGAAAAGGAACTGTAAACTCTATTTGGAAGAGCTAAAAGAGAAGAAAAATAGTGTGACTACCTCTTCAGGTATGTTTATTATAGAGGTTAATTTTACACCTTCTACATCTTGGGCATTGGATACTGGAGGTTCAACTCACATTTGTACCAATGTGCAGAATCTAAGGACTAGAAAATTTATTACTAGTGAGATCGACCAGCGCATAGGAAAAGGAGCAAGAGTTGCTGCTTTATCCATGGGGACTTATGATCTTGCTTTGCCTACTGGACTCATTTTAGAGCTTAGGAATTGTTATTATGTACCTACTGTGAGTAGGAATATTATTTCTTTTGCTTGTTCAAAGAATGATGGATTAAATTGTCTATTGAGAATAGAAGTATTTCCGTTTATAAAAATGACATTTTATATGGCATTACACGTCAATTAAATGGCATCTATACTCTAGACACTAAGTCTCTTACAAATGAGTCCATCTATAACATAAATACCAAGAAGTTTAAACCTAAAGATTTAAACCTAACCTATCTCTAGCATTCTCGCTTAGGCCATGTAAATGAAAAACGCATCTCAAAACTCCATCAAGATGGATTCATCAATTCTTTTGATTCTTTTGAGACATGTGATTCTTATTTACTGGGCAAGATAACAAAGGCCCCCTTTACAGGTAAAGGGGAAAGGGCCAACGAGCTATTAGGCCTTATACATACTGGTGTGTGTGGTCCTTTTAGCATATCAGTGAGAGGAGGCTATTTGTATTTCATTATTTTTCAGATGATCTCAGTAGATTTGGCTATGTCTATTTATTGAAACACAAATCTGAATCTTTTGAAAGTTCAAAGAGTATAAGAATGAAGTACAAAATCAGCTTGGCAAGATATTAATGATTGAGGAGGTCAATACTTAAGCCAAGAGTTTGATGGTTATCTTAAGGATTGTGGATTGACTCCTCCAAGAACTCCTTAATGGAATGGTGTTTTTGAAAGGAGAAATCAAACTATATTAGATATGGTTTGATCAATGATGAGTCAAACTAATCTTCCAAAATCTTTCTAGGGATATGCTTTAGAAACCGCAACATTCATACTGAACTATATTTGTTGGCCCCCGAAATATTTTTGTCGAATTAAGCATGATAGTTACGGAATAAGCATGGAAATTGAATTTTTGCCTTAGCATGAATTATAAGGTTATGATAGAATTAATATTGGATTTAATTATTTATTTCAATGTTGATTTTATTTCACTAGTTAGTGAAATTAATGTCTAAGAAGGAATAAGG
>JAOSBO010020615.1:0-12214 GCA_027563915.1 Erythroxylum rotundifolium
GATTTGTTTAGAACCATGATAGCCAAAGCTCATTTTCAAGAGGATTTTATCACATTTGATCATTGTTTGAGTTTTCATTTTTCATTTCCCAAAAATCCAAAAATACCCTTTTTATATACTTTTCTTTTATTTAGTTCAATTTATTTAGTTTAATCAAAACAATCCAAAACCCCACTCTTAACTAATTTAGTTTACATTTCATGACAATTAGGCTAGCTTAGATCATTTGGTCTAGGTTCCGATTAAGTGAGATGACCTGGGGTTGCACTCTGTATTGCAATCCTTGGAATTAAAATTTTTTTGATTCGGTTTCCAAGGGAGTGATCCAAAGACTCAACCACACACTGATCACTTGGAATTTAAGATTTTAACAATTAGAGATCACTTTTTCCCTATCTTATCTCCCTTTAATTTTGTTAATTGAATTGTGCCTCACATAATATGTCCTAATGTATTAACTACCCTCTCTCAAGGTGTAATTAATTATCCCTAGCTAAATTAAATGGAGAGGATTAAGCAATCTCTCAAACTACAAAATTAGTTCTTCCAATTCAACTAGTTATCAAGTTATCTTATTGGTGATCAACTAATTAGCCAAGATCTCTCTCTAACTAATCAATTAACTTGATCAATGTAGGTCTATAGAGTATCAATTCTCAATGTACAACCCTATACAAATTACCCAACTCATTCTCTTAATATATTTCAAGGTATAAATACATTATTCATCAAAAACACCATTAATTCAAATCAATACAATAGGAGTTCAACAAAGAGTCTAAAAGTAATATTTAGAAATAAACTAGCCACTCATGATGTCATTAACAACCCAAACAATCAAATAATCCATCATAGAAATGCTACAAGAGAAAAAAAACTAAAGAAAACTAAATGAATCAAACTCGTCCTCTTCTTTGCCCGAATCTGAAAAATTCGGCATTGCCATGCTCTTTGCCTAATTATGAATGAAAAAGCTTGATTCTCTACCACTCTTAAGACTCTAAACCTATGTTTTTAATGAAGGAGGCAAGGCTCCACCGATGCTCTCTTCATCCATAGGGGTTTATGTCTTTTTATAGTCACAAAAACCTAAAAATAAATTAAACCCGCATGTATCTTTGGGTTAGGCATCCCACGATCGTGGGAATTGGCATGAATCCCATGATTGTGGGTTCTTATATTATAAATCCTCCACTTCTCTTCTCCTCTCTTTATCTTGAGCTTAATCTCAAAGGTGGCCACCCTTTATTCCTACATCAAAATGATCAATTCTTACCCTAAATCATCATCAAACATAAGGGAACAATGAAGATCAAACTAACAAAAACATACAAAATAAATCATAAAACATAAAAATAATAACCTATTATGCAAGAATCACATGTCAAATACCTAGAAAAATACACTCTAATGCACAACTATTGACTTCCCCACAATTAAATCTTTGTTTGTCCTTAAGGAAAATCAAACACAACTAATCAATTCCATCACTTCATTTTCACAAAGATCAAAGCATGCAATCATTTAAATTTTGTCCAACTTAAATGTCAAGCTACTACACATATCATGAATTCTTTTCATTAGTATAAATAAGCAAACTCATCATATGGCACTATCACTCAAAGATATTTTTAGATTCAAAATGAATCTTCCTCATGGTTTCACTCATTTCCTTAAAGTATTTCATGGTTAGTGCTTCGCTCAAGCTCCTTATACAAAACTACATTACCATACACTTGCTCATACACCAATTCTCCTCTTCATTAATTACATGCATAAATCGATTAAAAGAACTTGCTTTGGGTTGTAATGTGATTAGGGTTAAGGTGGGTAAAAAGGGTAAAGGGTTTAACACAAGCATCTGTAAAGTAATAAGTGAATAAATGGATAATAAAACGTAAATCTGAGATACACAAGTGTAAATATACTACTACTCTGCACTTATTGATGCTAAGAAAATGTTCTTCCTTTTTCATTTCTTTTATTTATCTCTTTTTTTTAATAACATGGAAGAAACAGTGAACAAAATAGCAACTAAATACAATGTGATTTAAGAGCATAAGTATCACTCAACTCATCTAAGGAAAAAAATTATAGGAAAATTCGCAACTAAATACATCACTTAATACTATACTAAGCTTAGGAATGGGTAGGTTAATGGGGTTTCAGTTTTTAAAATATGGGGGGTTTTCAAAAATAAATAACAAAATGTAGGTCATTTAAGACAAAGGTTAACACAAAAAAGGGCCTTAATCATCTCTATTAAGCATGCATCCAATAGACTCAAACCGATTTAAAGTAAGTTCTAAAGGTAATAACCAAAGGAAGCATCACATAAACAAAGAAATAAAATAACCATAGATGGAGTCATATAGACTCAATCCTCACATTGTCTCAAATGAAAATTCATTATGTATCTTTACACTACCTCCTTGCTCAAGTGTCAAATTGTGAGTAAGATTATGCAACTAACTACTTTTCATCACTCAACATAGTTCACTCTCTACTCAAGTAGCCTAATCTAATTTCAAGCATGCATTCAATCTCATTCTGCATGACAAAACAAATCCAAATGATTTAAGCATAGTTTTGTTGCTTAACACAAAACAATGTAAAACAATCTAATATGCCTAAAACATGCATCCTATTTAACAAAATGCAAACAGTGACTAAAATAGACTAAAACAATGCAATTGATAAAGCAAATGTCACCTCCCTACACTTATAGAACACATTGTCGTTAATGCTACAAGGCAATCGTAAAATAATGTAAAATGACATCGAACCAAACAAATAGTCAAAACAACTAACAAGATAAAAGAAACAATGCAAAAAGTTTAGGGAAAGAAAGCTCACGAAGATTATGGGGGCGAAGGTGTAAGGAGAAGGTACTTCATTGTTATTCCTTTAGATGAACTTGAGAAATTTCTTCTTATTGTATTGCTACTCCTTATGCACTTATCTCATTTGGATGTCAAGCTCATTAATTTGTAGCATCATTCGTTGATAGTTAGAGGCCATTTGGTTGTTGGAATTTGTTAACCTCTGCTGCTGTAGTTAGTTCTCTTCAACTGCTCCTTCTTGGGGCTCCAGGGGTGCCTGAGGTGTGGATGGTTGAGAAGTGGATGAATTCTTGCCCTTCCTATTCTTTACTACAATGTGCGTCTAAGGGGTATTTATTTTGATTTTACAATTCATACACTAAAGGAAGAAAATTTCCTTAGCTAAGCACTTATTGCTTTTAGTTTTGTTAAAAACCATTAGACATATAAACTTATGAAGAAATAAGTGTTCAATGCTATGCATTGAAGTTTTAGGTGCATTCCTAGATTCAAAATTGTTTTTACCCATAAGAATTTTCTAGTAATCATCCATATAAAAATTGCATGATTATTTAAAAATTTAATGTTCGATAAATCAAAAACTGCACGAATGATAGTATAATCAAGTTTATAAGCATGGCCATCTATCCTAAACCAAAATGTATCCATTTTAGGATTGTAGCATATAGTGCTAAAAAATTCTACTGTCATTGTGGGATATATTGGATTATCACAACAAATTAATCGACCCCAAATAGTATTCGTAGCCAATCTTTCAATGTTATGCCTTAATCCTATATTTTCTAGTAGTTCGAAATCAAAGTACCTAAGAGGCATTAGTTCTCTATCCTAAAAATCCCAAAATTGCATACCTTCTTCTTTTGGAAAAAGTAGGGAATATGGCATAAAAAGTGGTAAGCATATCTAGTTTATCTTCTCCAGAGACTTGAAGGCATAATTTGTCGGTTTTCGAGCTACAAGCTTCTTTAGAGCCATTAGAGGAGAAAATCTGCAAAAATAAGCAAGAGAGAGGTGCACATGTTTTTAGAGAGAGAGAGAGGTGCACATGTTCTTTAGTGATTAATATGAAATAAGTGTAAAGGAATGAAAAAATGCTGGAAGAGGTGAAGAAAATACCAAGATTTGGGTTAAATATGAGGTATTTGAGAGATTAAAAGAGTGGGTGTCGTGTTTTTTGGAGAGAGAGAATGTGAAGAATTAAAGAATAAAGAAAGAAGAAAAAATGGGGGAAACAAACTGCCCAGAATCGTGGGAAACAACCTCATTCCCATGTTTATAGGTTAAGGCTCTAGAAACTTACTAGAGAGCCTTCCCTTGGTCATAGGAAACAACCTAGTTCCCACGATTGTGGGTATTCCAACTTCTCCAACTTCTTATCCCTCTTCCTAGCTTAGCACGCATTCTCAACATTCTAGCAACTTGTAAACACATCAAAATCACCTAAACAATAAGAAATTTTAAGAGAAAACAAGTTAAAACTTAAACAAAATCAAAATAAACACCAGACAAACTCAAATCAAACATAATCACAACCAAATAAATCAAGCAAACAAGTAAACAAAGAGAAACAAAAGAAAGATAAATATGCTACGTTAAGGTCATTAGCTTGAACATTCCACATGCATTCATGAAAAAATGGAAGAATGGAAAGAGATGACTTCCCTTTCTTGTGAATATGTCCCTCTATAGTACAACTTGCATCTATGCCTATTGACCTTCAATGTTTCACCTTTGTCATTTTCCAACTCCAAAGCTCCATAGGGAAACACTTGACGGATCTTGAAGGGTCCACTCCTTCTTCACTTGTGCTTTCCAGGAAATAACTACAGTCATGAATTGAATAAAATCACCAAGTCTCCACTTTGAAACTCTTTCTTTTTGATGTGAGCATCATGCCACTTTCTTGCTCTTTCTTTATACAAATTAGCATTGTCATAAACTTCAGATCTCAACTATTCCAATTCATCAAATTGTAACAATCTTTTTTCACTTGTTATCTTCCATTCCAAGTTCAACTTCCTAATTTCCTAATAGGCCTGATGCTCCAACTCTAATGGTAAATAGCAAGCTTTGCCATACACAAGTCAATATGGTGTTGTACCTATAGGTGTTTTGAAAGCTATCCTATAAGCTCATAAGGTGTCATCTAGCTTCAAAGCCCAGTCCTTTCTTGAAATGCTCACTAACTTCTCCAAAATCTTCTTCAACTCTCTGCTCACCACCTTCACTTGGCCACTAGTTTGGGTGTAGTAAAGGGTAGCTACTCTGTGATGGACATAAGTACCTTGTCCAAAATCTTCTTCAACTCTCTGTTCACCACCTTCCATCAATGTTTTGTTGTAAAAATGGCTCTCTCCATCACTTATGACCGCTCTAGGCACCCCAAATCTGGTAAAGATCTTCTTGATGAACTTTTGAACCACCTTTCCATCATTAGTTGGAGTAGCTAGAGTCTCAACCCACCAAGAAACATAATCAACCATAATCAAAATGGTTTTTGTTGTAAGTGCCTTCTTATATCTATTAAAAGAATCCAAACAATCATCATCAAACACAAAAGGAACAACATTAACTAACAAATGAGTCAAGGGTCTATCAATAAGAGAAAATCCTTAATAAAACTATTTGTAGAACCTTGCATGACTGAGGAAAGGTCGGATACCCTTAATGTTAGTGGGAGGTGGTAGCTTTTCATTCACTTCGGTCTTGGCTTGATCCACTTCAATCCCCTGGTATAAGATCTTTTGAGCTAATACAATTCCCTCTTAGACCATGAAATGACACTTCTCCCAGTTTAAGACTAGATAAGACTAGTCACATCTTTGAAGCACTCTGTCTAAATTAAACAAACAATGATCAAAAGAATCCCTAAAGATAGAGAAATCATCTATAAATATCTCCAAGAAGTTCTCATTCATGTCTGCAAATATGGACATCATGGACCTTTGGAATGTGGCAGGTGCATTGCATAAATCAAAAGGCATCCTTTGATAGTCAAAGTTCCTATAAGGACAAGTGAAAGTGGTCTTCTCATAGTCTTTCGAGTATATAAAAACTTAATTTTACCCTAAATATCCATCAAAAAAATAATAAAAAGAATGACTAGCTACCCTCTCAATCATTTGGTCCAAAAAAGGTAAAAGGAAATGGTCTTTCTTGGAGGCTAAATTGAGCTTCATATAGTCAATACACACTCACCAACTTGTGATGGTCCTAGAAGAAATCTTTTCACCTTATTCATTCTTTATCATTATCATGCCATCCTTCTTAGGCACACACTGCAATAGACTCACCAAGTCACTATTTGAAATAGGGTAAATAATCTCCACATCTAAAAGTTTCACTACCTTCTTCTTTATAACCCCTTACAGTTTATAACCCCTTCTCTGTTGCTTCCTCACAGTTTGACATCCTTCTTCTAGGTTAATCCTATGCATCAGCACATTGGGGCTAATCCCTTTAATATCAGAAATTTGACACCCTATGGCTCTCATCCTCTTCTTAATGGCCTTCACCACTTTATCTTCTTGCTCACAATCCATTTGATTAAAGATAATGATGGGTAAGGTATCGTTCTTACCCAAAAGGGTGCATCTCAAATGGGCAGGTAAGGGTTTATGCTCTAAAGTGGGGGTCTTAACAATGGAAGGTGGTGTGGGTGTATCTGTTCTCTCTAACTTCTCTAGATCAACTTCCTCACATATTTTTTCCTTTTTCACAGTTTCATCCTTGCGCACTTCAATAACTTCATCAATTTCCTCTTCAAACCTCCTGCGCACACTTATCCACATCATTAATTTTCATACATACATTACCATCCATCAATTTCCTCAAAGATTTTGACATATTAAATTTAACCTACTTATCACCAATTCTCAACACAAGTTTCCCTTCATGCACATCAACTAATGCCCTACCATTTTTCATAAAAGGTCTACCTAAAATCAATGGATAATTTCTATTAGCTTCAAAATCCAAAACAACAAAATCAACAGGATTGACAAATTTGTCCACTTTTACCAGCAAATCTTCTACAACTCTAAATGACCTCTAGATGGATTGATATACAAGTTAAATTAGCATGGATGTTGTCTTGACCTCTCCTAGTTTGAATTTCTTGAGAACAGACAACATCATTAAGTTAATGCTTGCACTTAAATCACATAAACATTTAGAAGATTCAAAATCACTAATAACACATGGAATAGTAAAAATCCCTAGATTTTGTAGTTTTGAAGGCATTTAGCTTGATATAATCGAACTACAATTTTTTGTCAAAGTTATTGTCTGATTCTCTTCCCATGTGCATTTTTGTGTGAGTATATCCTTAAGAAACTTCGCATACTTCGACATGCACTAAGGCTTCCACCAATGTCAAATTAATCTGTAGCTTCTTTAGTTTCTCCAAAAACATGGAAACTAAGTGTCCACTTGATGATGTCTCACCCTTTGTGGATACGGAAGTTTAGGCTTATAGGGTTGTGGTGGTATATAAGGTTTTTTTTCTTCTTTCTCTTCTTCTATCTCCTTGATTTTCCCTCTTTCTTAGCTATCCTTTTGGATACTTGGTTCTCCACCTACTTGCCACTTCGAAGTGTAATAGCCTTGATTTATTCCTTTAGGTTGGCCTCTGTATTACTCAGTAGGCTATCTGCACTACTACAAGACAGAGCATTAGCAAGTTGACCTACTTGAACAACCAAGTTATGGATTGATGAGGCATAGTTCTTCACAATCTGATTAAAGTTTGCGTCCATCCTTTTCTCACTTTCCTCCCAGATTGAAAACATCCTCTTTTGGTTCTCTTCTTGATTTTCTAGTTTAGAGCTCGAGACATCCATTAGCTTCTCCATTTTTCTCTCCATAGATCCAAGTCGATCTTACTAAAATCTAGGAGGTCCTTGTAGTCTTGCTTGGCCACTTATAATGCTAGTACTCCAAGGGAAATTTAGGTGGTTTTTCCAACCCTGATTATAAGTATTAGAGTATGGATTACTACCCTTTTGTGGTTGGCTCAAGTAATTTATCTATTTTGTACCACTGGCTCCTAACAAGAAACATTCAGTTGAGCCATGGTTGTTTTGCCTCCAAAACTTACACTGTAATTGCATAGCTTTGGTCATAGATGAAGATACTCCTTGCATGTTTCTCAGCTGTTTTGTAAAGGTTGTGATATGTGCCTGTAAAGTTGTAAAAGAGTAAATTGGGATCATATTGTTTTGCTCCTTTTGCCTCTGTCTACTCCTCTTACTTGACCATATACGATTATTGCTCCTCAACTCTTCCAAAAATTCATAAGCTACATCGATAGTCTTTCTCATTAAAGAACCTCCAACAGCTGCATCTATGGTTCCTTTGTTGGATCAAAAAAATCAAGCATGCACGATTTGGATAAAACAATAGATTTCAAAACCTTTTAGAAATCAAAATTGCAGCAGAAGCAACATAACCAAATCAACATGCATAGCCATACATGATATGGTATAAGGATAATAAACATAAGAACAAGGTGGTAGAAATTATATTACTGACTCCTTCGCTACAGCTTTAACTCCTCATTGTGCTATCCTATCCTCGACATTGCATCCTCTACTAGGAGGTATATCCTCTTCTCGTTATTGTATCCTCTCTTCAATATTGTATCCGCGATCAATTCGATCTACCACTTGTTCTTTTGGGATAACATGGTTAACAAGATCCTTTAGTGGGAACGAAGAAAACTTGAAGAGATTTTTTTCTAAGAAGAAAGAAGCCAATTTTTGCGACACTTCTCATGCAATTTTTGTCTATACCATGCTAGATAGGAGAGAGAGAGTCAAAAATGCAATAACACCTTCTTACACCTTCTCAATTTCGGTTTTCATTAAAAAAAAAACATTTACAACAAATGCATCACTTTATTCTTTAATTATTCATAAAGGAGCCAATAAATGAGACTCTTCTCATTTGTCTTTAAGATGGCTATATAAAAAGACAATTAACCTAAATGAGACATATCAATTTAGATTTTGTGATGAAAGAAGGAAGATGGTCTATCATAATGCACCTCTTTCTTATTTAATCCAATGGAAGCTAATAAGTTACATGCTATCATTAAAAGACCACCATTAAACCATTTAATGGTAAGGTCATTACTCCATTTAATGGTAATAAAACATGCTAAAACCATCTTTAATATAACAAATCAATACTAAATGCTTAGTTGCACATTTAGTCCATTAAAAATGAAATTCTACCCTATTTATCTTAAATAACTTTGTTTTAATTTAATTTATCAAATTAAACCAAAACCTAGCCCATTTGTAAATGTTCAATTGGGCTTCCAATTAACAATTAATTAGTATAAGCCCGACATTCAATTATAGACTTTAAAATCTCTATTGGTATTTCATACTTTACTTGATAACCCTCGTAGAAGCCAAGTGGGGAATCTTATTGGACTTAGATAATTCAAGCTCTAATAAGCCCAGAATTAATTTAATCTCATTAGAATTAATTCTGGCTTATTAACTAAATGTCATTCCACTAAAGACAATTAGTTGAACTCTTGAATTATTAAATATTATGAGAACACATATTTCAAATAAGATGTCCAATTGCAAACCTTATTATGAACCTTATTATAGCCATCCATACAATAAAGGGTAAAATTATTGTTTTGCCCTTATATTGGTTTTTCCTTCTAGATATCCTGTTTTACTCTATATGGTGATTAACATGCAAGATCTCATCTTGGTGTTAAGACTTGATAGGTAGCTAGTCCATCAAATTACTAGCGCCAGTTTAATCACCAATTTCTATAAAACATCTAAAAGTGATGACATCACTACAAACTCTTTATTTGAGTGAATATTCCCTGATACATGTTTCAATTAATAATTCCAATATGCAGACACTAGATTAATACTCTGTAAAAATCCATTCCGATCTTATCAAGAATTATAATGAAACATATATGAATTCACCACTTATCAAGATTGTGGTCCATAATAAACAAATGCTCAAGTTGTATGTTTTAAGATTTAAGTAACTGCCTACTTTATTCTTAAAACATACTTGATTCCATATTCATTTAATAGTGCCATTATCAATAGTTAACTACTATCAAGATATGAAACTAGTCATTCCCTCTAGGTAAACTCCTTTACTTACATGGAGATAAATCGTGACACTACAGTCTAGTCCATAATCAAACGACCGACTTGATTATTCAACTGTGAACCCACTATTTTAGATTCTTGTAATATACATGCTTCCCATCTATCTCTATGTGTATGTATATTACCTAAAAAAGAATCTCGGTACCTTATGACTAGATATATAATGCTCATAAAAGCCAAACTCTTTTACTTTTATTAATAATATATATTTTCATTACAAAATTGTAACAGGGAGAAAATTAAGTTATAAGTAAATAAACTTGTTTTCCAGGGAACTATATTTACATAACTCCTACAATCTCCCACTTTCCCTAAAGCAAGTTTGACATATCCCTCATTCCCGTCCCGGCTAGATGGCTCTCAAAGCTCTTTTGAGATAATATCTTTGTGAATGGATCAAAAAGGTTTTGCTCTGTGGGAATCTTTACCACATTCACCTCTCCACATTATATTCTCTCCCTTATAAGATGATACTTTCGCTCAATGTGTTTTGCAACTTCCTGGTTCCGAGGATCCTTAGATTTAGCCTGTTGGGCCCTAAATTTGTTAATCATTTTAGTAATCATGAATTGAATGAATTTTGTGATCTTGTTGGATAAATCATTTTTTTATTGGAGTTAAATTATTATGTCAAGTTTAAGAGGATTTATTTCATGGGTTGATGGAAATTGGAAGTATTAAATGGAAGAATTAAGATTAAGTTATAGTATGTATTGTGTAAATTAAATTGAAGGATTAAGAACGCATAAGGGTATTTTGGGTGGATTTAGTTAAGGTTAGAAGCATTAAGGCATTAAAGGAAGGGTAAGCTGGACTTTCCTCACCCATTAAGGGTAGAATGGGAAGAGGAAAAGATTGTCTTGAAAATAAAAGGACAAAAACGTGAAGGAGGGAGAGAAAATCAAAAGTAAAAGAGAGAGAAAGAAGAAAATAGGTTTCGGTGGAGTTAAAAGAATAGAGATTTGAACTAGGTCATGACTTTTCTTGGTCTTAAAGAGAGAGTTGGAGGTTACTCATGAAAGGAAAAACAAAGAGGAAAGGAAGAGCTTTCTTTAGAACCAATAATCTCATTATTTGGTGAAGATTCATGGTAAGATTGATTTTAATCTTTTGGAGTTTTGAAAGGGGTTTTAGATCAAATAGCTTGGTAAATGTATGGGTTTAAGAATTCTAGGATCCATATTAGTGCATGTGCATTATGGGTTCTCAAATCTGAAATTTTATTGAATGGGGATTGTTTTCATTGTTAAAGGAAATCAAGAGAGGCAAGAGGAGCAAGAGGAAAGACATCTTTAAATCCAATACCTAAGCAAGCAAGGATTTCAAGGTGGGTTATAGTTTTATGATTAAGCAATAGGCCATTAATGTGTTCTTTTACATGATGAAAATAAAGGATTTCAACTACTTCATGAACATGTGTTATAACTCTTGAAATGCTTTGAAAAAGTGTTATGTGTTTTGTATGAGATTATTATGCTGATTGGTTATTACAAGAATATGAAAATGATTTTGAAAAGATATTATGTTTGAAAAAGATCAAGTTTCAAAAACTTGCCATTATGGGCAACAAGTATTCAAGATCATGAAATGCATGTTATGTGGGTTTGGTTTGGTCCATTCTGCTTTCAAGTGCACTTAGACTAAAGGCTTCTCCAGCCTGCCCACTAGTGGCATGGAGCTCCTTTATGGACACCCTTATGTTTACAACTACACAAAACCACTAAGTGGGATTGTGATAGTTCGTTCTGTTCACGACTTCACAGGACCATTATATGGAATTGTGATTGTTCGTTCTGTTTATAGACCTTCGCGACCATTTTGATGTGCTTATGTGTTAGCAAGTTGATGCATAAATGACTTTGCTTATGAATTGTTAGATAAAGTGATGAATTTTGAGAAATAAGCATCTGATGAGTTTTCATGTAAAATTACTTTGGTTTCTAAAATGTAAAATGCAATGAATTTTGCAAATGGTTTTTGCTTATTTCTTGATTATAATTCTGTTACCCACGAGCTTTAAGCTCACCCCCTCGCAATTTTG
The DNA here is from genome assembly GCA_027563915.1 of Erythroxylum rotundifolium. Classification (NCBI taxonomy): domain Eukaryota; kingdom Viridiplantae; phylum Streptophyta; class Magnoliopsida; order Malpighiales; family Erythroxylaceae; genus Erythroxylum; species Erythroxylum rotundifolium. Next base: position 12,045 of record JAOSBO010020615.1, read on the forward strand.
TCCCATATTCAGGTGAAGAGCAAGAGCTTATGTAAGTCAAGAGTTAAGGAAAATCTCTACAGTCTGTGTATTTTGTTTTGTTTTGAAGCTGGTTTATGCAAAACAATGCTTTAGATGCATTTTGAACAATTCTAGTGTTTGTAAACTTTGCAATTCGAATTATGATGTAA
>JAOSBO010020650.1:0-12212 GCA_027563915.1 Erythroxylum rotundifolium
GTTTCTTAATCTCTTTATGATAATGACATGTTTTGCTTTAGTTACACAATATTATACACTAATGATTTGTGACAATTCTTTATTCAAGGTCTTAAAGTTTTAAATGTCAATTTTGATTTTATGTCATAAAGATCATGTTTTTACATGTGATATCAAGAATGTGCTTTGAATAAACAACTTGCTTATTTATTTTACTATGATTCATTAATGATGATTGTTAATATTTGAGTGTTTGACTGGAAAATACTTTGATGAAAATGGCAACATTAGGTAGTTTGTTTCCTTAACTAATTATGTTTTAGGTGAAATGAAACAATAATTTTAGAAGGCTCCTTTTAAAGCTATAAAAGTGTTTGTGGGACTGTAACCTATTAATATTCTTTCCAAATTCAAATCATCTCCAATAAGAGATTGTCATCTCAGCATATATATATATACACATAATAGAATTCACATATCATTGTTTAGGAAGCGCTTTTTATATCAACATGCCCATAATGTCTCTATGGTAAAGACCATCTAAAGGTATAATTCTAATGGTTTTTGTTGTAAAAAAGTTGAATACTAATGGCTATTATTTTGTACATCTCATATTTTATTTTATTTATTTATTTATTGTTTTATTATCATATCATGTATTCTATTAATTTTATAATGATTTCATGTTAGCTTTATACATATTACTATTGTTATGTAATATGTGTTAAATTTATACATAACATTAAAGATAATTTGTTACTCACCAAAGTGACCAAACTAAAGTTAATAGTCATTTATTCACAAATATTAATACATATTATTGACTTAATTATATAAATAATTAATATTTACTAGTTGATATAACTTCAAAATTTACCAAAAGGTAAATTAACACTCTATGATTAATAAATATAATAGAGGAAAATTAATTTTTTCTTGTCAAATATGTTATATATCCAAAGATATTGATTCTATTTAACAAATTTTGTTTGAATACTTGATGAGGTTTGTATGACATTAAATTTATGATAATACATTATTGAGTTTGCCTAAAGAAAACTTGCATTATGTTTTAAATATTTAATTATTTGAATCTGATAATTTATTGGGCATTTGTGTATCTATAGTTATTCCTCTTCATTCATATGCTTCTTCTATTACTATATTTAATTGTTTGAACTTCTCTGAATCGTGTAAATAAGTCAATTTCTATTTAGGTTTTTGGGGTCTTGATTTAGTATTATTGGAAGAAAAATTTACTGTCATTACAGATATGAGAAGTGAGGTTAAAAAGATAAACAATAAAGCATAGGAAAGGTCAAACAAATTATGTCTTAATTTTATGATAATGACTATTGTTGACAACATTAAAACCAATACTTCATAAACTAAAAGTGCTAAAGAATATCTTAAATTTGTGGAAGAACATTTTCGTTCTGTAGACAAGTCTCTTGCTGGTACCCTAATGGTTGAACTCATGACCATGAAGTTTGATGGGTCGTGAAGCATACAGCAACATGTCCTATAAATGATTAATATTATAGAAAAATTAAAGAACTTAGGTATGACAGTTGATGACTCCTTTTTAGTGCAATTTCTTATAAACTTTTACCTCTTGAGTATGGAATATTTCAAATTAACTACAATAATATAAAGGACAAATGGAATGTTAAGGAATTGTCCAATATGCTTATTTAGGAGGTAATAAGGCTAAAGAATTAAGGAGCTCGTTCAAGTAACCTTATGGGCCAAGAAGCTAGTAAGACTCACCAGCTAAAGGCAAAGAAAGTTAAGAAGAAAGTGCATGCTGAGGCCACACATATTACTACTAATATAGAAGGGACAAAAGACAAACGAGTATCATTCATGTAAGAAAAAGGGACACCATCAAGAAGATTTTTTAAAATGTGAGGCTGGGTTTGAAAAGAAAGGTAATTCTAACATTTTTGTAAGTTCTGAATTAAACTTAACTAAAGTTCCTTGTAGTATTTGGTGGCTCGATTATGATGTTTCTACTCATGTTTCTAAAGTTATGCAAACCATAAACCCAACTAAGAACTTTTTGTTTGTTTGAAACCATAATAAGGTCCCAAATGAAGGCATAGGGACTTATCATCTAATATTAGATAATGTTTATTATGTATATTTAATACAAACTCTCTATGTACCTTTAATTTGTAGAAACTTAATTTATTTTCTAGATTTGATGAAAGTGGGTCTATTATTAAGTTTGGTGATGGTTGTTTTAGTTATTTAAACATAATTCTATTATTGGTTATGAAATTCTTTTGGATTGTTTATATAAATTAAAACTTGATGTTAATTTTCTGAATCATTATTTTCTGTTTATCATATCACTGGAACTAAGTAAATTACTTGTGATATAAACATTTAAGTCATATACCTAAAGAAAGATTAGAAATATTGGTAAATAATGAAATTCTTCTAAATTTAGATTTTACTAATTTCGATGTGTGTCTGGATTGTAAGGGAAAGCAAACCAAACATAGTAAGAAAGGAGGCATAAGAAGTACTCAGTTTTTTGAAATTATACACACCGTTATAGATGGACTTTTTAACACTCCATCTTATGGTGAAAAAAAGTATTTTATCACTTTTATCGATAATTTTTTAATGTTATGGATATGGCTATTTACTTGATAAAAATCACCCTTCAAGTGTTTATGAAGGAGGTTGAAAGGCAAGTAGATAAAAAGTGAAAATTATAAGATATGATAGAGGTGTTAAATATTATAGAAAGTATGATAAATCAATACAATGTACAAGTCCATTTGCGAAGTTTCTTGATAAACATGGCATTTGTGTATAGTATACTATGCTAAGTACACTTCAACAAAATATAGGACATCAGTGGATATGGTTAATAGTATGATGAGTAATTCCTCATTACCTTAAAATTGCTATGTATTTGTTGAAATAGGATTCCTAGTGAGGCGATCCCTAAAACTCCTTTTGAGTTATAAATTGGAAAGAAACCTAGCATAAGGCACCTATATGTTTAGAGTTGTCCAGCAAAAGAATGAGTTTATAATCTACATGTAAGGAAATTAAATTCTCAAATAGATAGTGGTTACTTTATTAGTTACCCAGAGAAATCTAAAGGATACATGTTTTATTGTCCAAACCACAGTCTACGAATCATTTTAAAAAAAGGTGAAATTAGTCAAATAAGGGATGGTAATATTAAATAATATAAAGTTAAACGTGACTTGAATGGTAATATTAAACAATATAAAGTTAAACTTGATGCCAAAGGTTATACTCAAAATGATGGTATTAATTATAAAGAAACTTTTTTACCTGTCTTAAAAAAAGACTCATTAAAAATAATTATGGCATTACTGACTCAGTATTAGAATCACATCAAATCGATGTAAAAACTGTCTTTTCTAAATGACGATTTCGATGAGGAAATTTATATGGATTAACCTGAAAGGTTTTTTTTGTAGAAGGAAAAGGTCACCTAGGGTGTAAACTTAAGAAATCGACATATAGACTTAAACAAGCTTCCAAATAATGGTATATTAAGCTTAATAGTATCATAATATCCTTTGATTTTTAAGAAAATATTGTTGATCATTATATCTATTGAAAGATCACTAGAAGTAAGTTTATATTTCTAGTTCTATATATTGATAATAATTTTACTTTCTCCTAATGATTTGGACATATTGTATAAGACTTAAGATTTTCTGTTGGGACCCCGCCCCTGCGAGTCACGAGCTCGATGTCCTAAGTGACATCTGGACTCGCATCCCACAAAGGTGGCCTACCCACACCAGCCAATCCTCATAAAGAACTCACTTTACCTATTTTCAGACACATCTGTGGAAAAACTCAAAGTGGAAAATCAATTTGACCTCTTCAGAATATTTTGTTCCATGACTAGTATTTAGCCTAAGTCTCTAACTGCTTCTTGATCCTTGATAACCCCTTCTTGTTGAAAACCGTTATTTAGTTGAGTTCTGTAACTAACTTCAACTAAGTAACTGTTCGACGTACAGACGTAACTTCTTCTTTGTATCATATATGTTTTGAACTTCGTCCATATTTTGTGCTTTGTCTGTGTTTTGTGATTCGTCTGTTTTTTGTGATTCGTCTGTTTTTTCCTTACGTTTGTGTTATGATGTCATCACAGATGATGCGTCTTTACCTTGCGTCTGTGTTTTCCTTGCATTTGTGTTATGATGTCATCACAGACGATGCGTCTTTACCTTGCGTCTGTGTTTTCCTTGCTTCTATGTTTTCCTTGCGTCTGTGTTATGACGTCATCACAGACGATGCGTCTTTACCTTGCGTCTGTGTTTTCTTTGCATCTGTGTTATAACGTCATCACAGACGATGTGTCTTTACCTTACGTTTGTGTTATTACGTCATCACAGACGATGCGTCTTTACCTTGCGTTTGTGTTATGACTCATCACAGATGATGCGTCTTTACCTTTCTGAGGACCCTAACTTCCAATCCAAAGTTTCAAAAATTTCATACTATATACCGTAAGAAAGCTAGGAGGATGAACTACCACTTCCAAGAAGATAAATTTGTCCAAATTAGCCTAGATTAATACGGATCTTCCCCTGAAGTCAGGATACAAATTTTATACTTATAGATGCTTGAACACCCATGCGGAGGCCTTAAAGAAAATCATGAGCAAAATCTACATATATTTCATTAATCTTCAATCAATTAACAGTTTTACAATGCTTTAGTGGGAATTTCAAGCCCCCTTGCATCATAATTCAAAATACAGAGTTTATAAAAAACTAAAATCGCTCAAAATGTGACTAAAGCATTGGTTTACATGATCTAACTTCAAAATACACAAAACAAAACATGCAGATGGGAGTGATGCCTTGACTCTTGACTTACTCAATCTCTTGCTCATCACCTGAATGGGAGGAGGAAAATGGGGGTGAGCTTAAAGCTCGTGGCTAACAATTTTATAATTGAGAAATAAGCAAAACCATTTTCAAAATTCATTATCATTATACACTTGGAAACTATAATAATTTCTTATAGAAAAACACCAAACACTTATTTCTCAAGTCCTCACTCAATCAAACAGTTCATGAGCAATTATAAATCATGCATGCATCAAACTTACTAACATTTCAAAAGCACATAAACACATCAGAATGGTTTGGGTAAGTCCAAAACATGACGCAATACACATTTCCATATAATGGTTCTATGTAGTCGTAAACTTAAGGGAGTCCTTGAAGGAGCTTCGTGCCACTAACGGGCAGGCGAAAGAAGCCTATACTTGGGTCAAGGTGCAAGTGACAATTCTTGAGGGACTACCACAAACCCACATAACACATATATTTCAAAATCTTGTAAACTTATTGCCCAAAATGGCACATTTTCTTGAAAACTTGCATTTTCATATGCTTGCTGTATTTATATTGAAAATCCATTCTTGAAAACATGATTTCATAACCATGTATCTTTTCCAAAAAGAATCATTTTCAAAGTCTTTTCATAAATCAATAACCCAAATCATAATCAAAACATGTAGCAAACATATAACAATTTCACATCTAACTAAGAGAAAATAAATGCAACATCCATGATGCAATTGAAACCATTTAGCTTTCTTGATTCAAAGAAAAACAATGAGTGGCTTATTTACTCTATTATAAAAATGTACCCATCTAAAATCTTTGTTTAGGTATTGGCTTAAGGATGTCTTTCCTCTTACTTCCCTTGCCTCTCTTGAACCCCTCTTTGATTTCCTTCATAAAGGACAAAATTCCCATTCAATAGAATTCAAATTTGAGAACCCATAAAGTACATTCTCTAAAATTGATCCTAGAATACTTAAACCCATACTTTTCCCAAGCTCTTTGAACCAAAAACCCTTCAAAACTCCAAAAGATTAAAATCAATTTACCTTGAATCCTCACCAAATAATGAGATTTTTTTCTCTAAGGAAAACTTTTCCCTTCCTCTTTCTTTTCCCCTTCTTGAATATCCTCAAACTCTCTCTTTAAGACTAAGAAAAAATGTATCCTAGTCCAAAACTCTATTCTTTCTTAACTTCACCAAAACCTCTCTTCTTCTTTCTCTCTTTTTCTTTTTCTTTCCTTCATTTACGTTTTTTTGGTCTTCTAATTTATAAAACAATATTTTTCTCTTCCCATTTTACCCTTAATAAGTAAGAGAAGTCCATCTTATCCTTCCTTGAATGCTTTAGTACTTCTGACCTTAAGTAATCCATCCAAAATACCCTAATAAAAAAATTTTAACTCCTAAAAATTTACTTATCCAAACCTCATAATTGTTTAAATCACGCTTAACTAAAAAAAACATTTGGGGGCCAACATTTCTCCCCCCCTTAAAAATAATTTCGTCCTCAAAATTCTTACTTGAGTCATGGAAGAGGTATGGATACTTTTCCCTCATGGCCTCCAAGGGCTCCCATGTGGCCTCTTCCACAGAATGGTTTCTCCACGGGACTTTGACCAATTGAACTATATTGTTCCTGAGGACGTTTTCCCTAGTGTCTAAGATCTCCAATGGAATCTCCTCATAATTCAGATCATCACTCAGCTGAACCTAAGAGGTCTGAATGATGTGGGATGGGTCTGATCTATATCTCCTCAACATGAAAATATGGAAGACATCATGAATCTGTGATAATTCTGGTGGCAATGCTAACCTATAGGCTAATGGTCCAATTCTCTCAATAATCTCATATGGACCCACATATCTTGGACTCAACTTGCCCTTCTTTCCAAACCTCATAACTCCTTTCCAAGGAGATGTCTTAAGAAAGACTTTCTCACTGACTTTGTACTCCATCTCCTTTCGGTGTGCATCAGTATAACTCTTTATTCTATCCTGAGCCACCTTAAGCCTTTGCTTAACTAACTTAACCTTGTCAACTGTCATCTGAACCAATTCTGGTCCTGTTAGCTTCCTTTCTCCTTCTTCATCCCAACATATAGGAGTTCTACATCTCCTTCTATATAGTTCTTTATAAGGAGCCATCTGAATGCTCGAATGGTATGAATTGCTGTAACAAATTTGACCAATGGCAAATGCTCATCCTAAGCTCCTTTGAAATCCATCACACATGCCCTGAGCATTCCCTCAACGGTCCGAATGGTCCTCTCAGATTGACTATCTATCTGAGGGTGAAAAGCAGTACTAAAACTCAACTTGGTTCTAAGAGCCTCGTGTAAGCTTCCCCAGAATCTCGAAGTAAATCGAGGATCCCTGTCAGAAACTATGGAATCTGGAACCCCATGTAGTCTTATATCTCATCATTATACTTCTTTGCTAGCACATGCAAGGAATCAGTCTGTTTAATTGCCAGAAAATGAGCTGACTTCATCAACCTATCAACAATAACCCATATGGCATCATGCTTCCTACTAGTCTTAGATAAACCCATCAAAAAATCCATAGTCACCCTTTGCCACTTCTACTCAGGAATGGACAATGGCCTTAACTTTCCTAAAGGTGCCTGGTGTTCAGCCTTGACTTGCTAACAAACTAGACACTTACTCATATATTCTGCTACATCTTTCTTCATGCCTTTCCACCAGAAATGTTCTTTCAGATTTCTGCACATCCTGGTACTACCTGAGTGCATGACATAAAGCGCATTATGTGCCTCTGTCTCAAATTCAGTTCCTTTTGACTTAACAAATACTTGAGACTTTTGTGATTTGTAAAAATCCTCGTCTGAACTCCATACAGATAATGTCTCCAAATCTTCAAGGTAAAAATCACTACTGTCAATTCCAAATCATAGGTCGGATAATTCAGTTCATAAGGCTTTAGCTGTCGTGAGGCATAAGCTATTATCTTGTCTCCTTGCATCAATACATAACCAAGCATCACTATAAACTATATAACCCTCATCTCTAGTAGGCAAAATCAAAACTGGAGCACTTGTTAATCTTCTCTTGAGCTCCTCAAAGCTTTTCTAACATTCCTCACTCCAGGTAAATTTCTGATTTTTCCTCAATAACCTAGTTAGTGGAGCAGCATTCATAGAAAATCCTTTCGCAAATCTCCTATAGTAACCTGCCAGACCCAAAAAACTCCTCACTTCCGTCACTATCTTGGGTGCATGTCACTTCACCACTGCTTCAATTTTCTTTTGATCAACATGTATCCCATTCTCAGAAATTACATGTCCAAGGAATATTACCTCATGAAGCCAAAACTCACACTTGCTAAACTTATCATAAAGCTCCTTATCTCTCAGTGTCTGCAACACTCTCCCGAGGTGTTCCTCATGTTCCCCTTCACTCTTGGAGTAGACCAGAATGTCATTGATAAACAATATGACAAACTGATCCAAATCCTCCTTGAAGACCCTATTCATAAGATCCATGAAAGCAGCTGGAGCATTAGTCAAACCAAAAGGCATGACTAAAAACTCGTAATGTCTATACCGTGTCCTGAAGGCTGTCTTACTCACATCAGACTCCTTGATTGTGAGATGATGATAGCCCGACCTGAGACCAATATTGAAAAGACCCTTGCTTCCTACAGCTGGTCAAACAGATCATCTATTTGTGGCAGAGGATACTTTTTTTAATGGTCACCTTATTGAGTCTCTGGTAATCAATACATGTCTGCCACGTTCCATCCTTCTTCTTGACAAATAGAACAGGCACTCCCCAAGGTGACGAACTTGGCCTTATATACCCCTTCTCTAACAATTCCTCCAACTGTTCCTTAAGCTCCTTCAGCTCAGCTGGAGCCATCCTATACGGTGGTATAGAAATGGGTGCGGTTCCGGGAATCAAGTCAATGGCAAACTCGATTTTCCTACTGGTGGCAAATCAGGTAAATCCTCTAGGAACACATCAGGAAATTCTCTCACAATCGGAAAATCGTCTAACCTCCTTTCATCCACTTTAGCGTCCACAACCTGTGCCAAGAAGGCTTCACATCCATTTTCCATCATTTTGTCAGCTAGCAACGCCGAAATAATTCTTGGCGATCGTATTCTCCTGTCTCCTCTGAAAATCACCCTCTCTCTATTGCCCAGATCAAATTCCACTTCCTTAAGGCCACAATCCAACTTCGCCTAATACTTTTCCATAACATCTATTCCAAGTATAACATCTAAGCGTTTGAGGTCAAGAGGTAGTAAGTCCACTATCAGTCTAGCACCATCAATGAAGAGTTCACAACCCTTATACACTTGACTGATTATCACATTCCTCCCTAGAGGTGTACTAACAAGCAAAGGACTATTCAAAGGCACTGAATTCACATCATACAACATCATACTTGCATAAATAAATGAATGCGTAGAGCCAGAATCAATCAAAACATATACTACAAAATTAAATAACTAAGTCATACCCATGACAACTTCATGTGCGGCTGCAACTTCCTCTCTGGTCATGGCAAACACCCTTGCCTGAGCCTGAGCTTGAGCCTGAGCCTGAGCCTAACCCCTTGGCCTTCCTGAAGGAATAGCCTTCCTTGCAGCTCTAGAACTGCCCACCTCAGTGACTGGTCTGGTCCCCATTGTTTCTATTGTCCTTGGGGCTTGCAACTGCGACCCCTCTTGCCTGATTGCTTGGGGGTAGTCCCTGATCATGTGCCCCTTTTCCCCGCATCAGAAACATGCTCTAAGTAACTTCAAGTACTCTCCTTTGTGTAGTTTCCCACAATGCTCACATTGGGGATTTGTGTATCTACTCCTCCCTGCCTTGTTATTGCCTCCCGTTGTTGAGGTTGGCACTTGCACTGCTCTTGCTTGCTTGTTCTTAACATAGACACTACTCCCTGCCTCACTCTATGTTCGGGAGCTCTTCACACCCCTCTCAGGTATTAGAGCACTTACACCCTTTCTAGAGAATTGCTCCCCATTCTTCCTCTTCCTGCTTACCTCATTCTTTATATTCTCCAGTTTCTCAGCCTGGAGTGCAACATCTACCAACTACTGGTAATCACAGAAATTATGGATCAACACCTTCTCCTTGATCCCCAAATGGAGACCTCCGTCAAACTTGCGGCACTTGTCTTCGTCATTCACCACAATGTTGGCCGCATATCTAGAAAGTTGAGTGAACTTCAGTTCATACTCGCTCAGACTCATATCCCTCTGTGTGAGGTTCATAAACTCCCTGAATTTCTCTTGTACATACACCCTCGAGAGGTACTTCGTCCTAAACACCTCCATAAAATCTCTCCATGTCAACACCGGAGGCATAACCTGACTGTGGGGCTCTGATTCCCACCAGTGGAGTGCATCTCCCTGCAGCAAACTAACTGCATAGTCCAGTTTCTCTTCATCATTGTACTTCATATGAATTAGGATCCTTTTGGTCCTCTTCAACCATGCTTCAACCTCTTCGGCATTTGTAGTCCTGTTGAAGTTCACAGCTCCATACTTGCGGAGCTTATCATACTGCCCACTTCTCTCCACTGGAGCTCGCATCGGGACTTGAGATCCTTGACCCATGGCGTATGAGAAAGCCTGAGCAAAGGCTTGAAAGAAACGCGGATCTATGGGATGTGTTTGAGGCATAGGAGGAGGTAGTGGAGGCATCTCATGTTGCACACTAGGTGCCTCAGAATCAGGGGCAGAATGTGTCCCCGCATCTTGTGGGACATAGGATTCATCGGTGCTCCCTTGGCGAGAGCTAGATCGAGACAAAGCTCCTCGAGTTCTTTTTCGAGGTGGCATAGTCACTCCTTCAATATAAAACCAATGAAAATCTTTAGTTCGTGTAGAACGGTTTCAAAGTATGCAAAAATAGTTCACATCGTATAAAACAATTTCAAATCATGAAACACAATTCAAAACAATGCAAGTTGTTCATTTAAAATAATGCATGTACACTGCATATCTCAACCTACCCAATTCGTGCTTCAGATACTCCTAAACCTGGTCCTAAACCTGGACCTCAACCTAAGTGCTCTGATACATGAGCTCGACATCCTAAGTGACATCTGGACTCGCATCCCACAAAGGTGGCATACCGACTCCAGCCAATCCTTATAAAGAACACACTTTACCTATTTCTGAACACATCTGTGCAAAAACTCAAAGTGGAAAATCAATTTGACCTCTTCAGAACATTTTGTCCCATGACTAGTATTTAGCCTAAGTCTCTAACTGCTTCTTAATCCTTGATAACCCCTTCTTGTTGAAACCGTTATTCAGTTGAGTTATGTAACTAAATCCAACTAAGTAACTGTTCGACATACAGACATAACTTCTTCTTTGTATCGTCTGTGTTTTGAACTTCGTCTATGTTTTGCGCTTTATCTGTGTTTTGCACTTCGTCTGTGTTTTCCTTGCATTTGTGTTATGGCATCATCACAAACGATGCATCTTTACCTTGCGTCTATGTTATGACGTCATCACAGATGATGCGTCTTTACCTTGCGTCTGTGTTTTCCTTGCGTCTGTGTTTTCCTTGCATCTGTGTTATGACGTCATCACAGACGATGCGTCTTTACCTTGCGTCTGTGTTATGACGTCATCACAGACGATGCGCCTTTACCTTACATCTGTGTTTTCCTTGCTTCTATGTTTTCCTTGCGTTTGTGTTATGACGTCATCACAGACGATGTGTCTTTACCTTGCGTCTGTGTTTTCCTTGCTTCTATGTTTTCCTTGCATCTGTGTTATGATATCATCACAAACGATGCATCTTTACCTTGCGTATGTGGTATGACGTCATCACAGACGATGCGTCTTTACCTTGCATCTTTGTTATGACATCATCACAGACAATGAATCTTTACCTTTCTAAGGACCCTAATTCCAATCCAAATTTCCAAAAATTTCATACTATATACTGTTAGAAAGCTAAGAGGATGAACTATCACTTCCAAGAAGACAAATTTGTCCAAATCAGCCTAGACTAATACGGATCTTCCCCTGAAGTCAGGATACAAATTTTATCTCTATAAATGCTTGAACACCCATACGGAGGCCTTAAAGAAAAATCATGAGCAAAATCTATATATATTTCATTAATCTTCAATCAAATAAGAGTTTTACAATGCTTTAGTGGGTATTTCGAGCCCCCTTGCATCATAATTCAAAATGCAGAGTTTATAAAAAACTAAAATCCCTCAAAATGCGACTAAAGCATTAGTTTACATGATCTAACTTCAAAATATACAAAACAAAACATGCAGAGGGGAGTGATGCCTTGACTCTTGACTTACTCAATCTCTTGCTCATCACCTGAATGGGAGGAGGAGAATGGGGGTGAGCT
>JAOSBO010020692.1:0-11652 GCA_027563915.1 Erythroxylum rotundifolium
CATATTGATGCCATGTGAAGTGTTAGTGACTGCTCGTAGTGCAACCTCATCGTGGGATATGTGTCGGGATGACCTACAGGCGTCCCGGTGTATACTCTACGGTGACGGGGTGCTACATTGACTCTCTCTCTCCTTTCATGCATGAGTGAGCCAAAATTTACATGAGAAGAGTGTCATTTTTAGTTCCTTTCTTTTAAAAAAATCTCCTCCAAACATCTCTTCTCCTTTCCCACCAAATGATTTTGTTAACTAAGTTGTCATGGAAGAACAAGAGGTAAATCAAATTGGTTGAGGATACAACAACAAGGAGAGGATAGATTGACAAAAAGAAAAGGATTCAAAAGCAAAGGCTTTGGATACAAGAAGAAGCAGAGAATAGCTTAGCGAGAAATTAAAGCTGTAGCGAAGGAGTCTGTAATATCACTATCTTGTTTATGTTTATTATCCTTATACCATATCATGTATAGATTTGCATGATGATTTGTAAATATTGCTTTCGCTGCAAATGAGAATTTGTAAAAAGTTTTGAAATCTACCGGTTCTCCAAATATGGCATGCTTTACTTTCCCGATCCAACAATTGGTATCAGAGCAAAGTTCGAATGCATGATTTCGATTCCTATATAGTTGATGCTGCATATTTTTAATTGATAGAAATATATATGGTGTATGTATTGCTCTTTTGGTTGTCCATAGAAGTTAAATTTACCATATAAGATTTCTTCATTTGGTTGTAACAAATAGGGCGGTCTATCATCACCATGTTTCCTCCTTGGCTTCATTTTCCTATTTTCTTTGGTTTTGTAATGTACAAATTGATGTAATGATGAAGATGGAGCAGCCATGGATTGAAGATATGGAGAGGTTAAGGTTTTGGTGTATCCTTTTGTGTATTGGCATAGTTTCGATTTTGTGAAAACAAAGATGCTGGAATTTTGATTCAAGGAATCAAGTTTTTGGTTTTGATAAAATACTAAGTGCTGGTTTTTTTTAATGGAATGAGTTTCGGTTTTAATGAAAACAAGTGCTGGAATTTTTTGTCATGACAAAGATTTAGTTTTCTGAAAATCTAGTGCTTGAATTTTTATTTTCAAAGTGACAAATTTTGGTTTTTATAAATTCTATTACATTTTATTTACCGAATAGACCATATCATGTGAGAGAAGAGTTCGAAGTGGAAGATCCAAGTCCAAGAAGAATATTTTGGTCCTAAAAGGCTTGTAATTATTTTTATGTTTCAAGGATGGAGGATCAAATATGGCTTAATTAGTTCATGTGATGAATGGAGAAATGAATGCAAATAATATATGATATTATGTGATTGCATGTCATTTAGAAAATTGCCAACCCTAGGCCTTACCACGCATTCATTATGTATGAGATATATAATGAAACAACATAGGATGGATAATTAATTGCTTCTAGACAAGATGTATTTAAAACTTAAAGAACATAAAGATTGAGTGGGAAAGGATGTTTATATGAGAGTTCACGGTCTCCAGATGATGGCCCATTTGCATGTGGCGAAGTGTTACTCCCCAATAGAGGGCATGAATCCTAGATCTTGCATGGTTTAGGTCTCCTTAAGGATAAATCAACTTATTAGTATCAAATGTGACCTCCCACAGAGACATGGATTGCAAGTATCTTTGGTGAACGAATCAAATGGTTAAACACTCAAAAAAATTTTATCAATAAATTGCCTATCGTAGCTCTGTTAGTAAAAGTATGGACAAAATTATAACACTTTCAAAAGGTTGGGCATGAGATGCTTGGTAGTTTTTTGAGTAGGAGGGTCCTAGTTTTTCTTTTAATGGATAAAATGGCCCACTGTCACCTAGTCTATTATAGATAAGAAAAATAACCGTTGTATAATGTTTAAATTTTTTAAGTTTTGTTAAATCTATCATTATGCATACATGCATCATGATTTTATACAAAGTTCCAATATTGTTGACTAGTATCCTCCTGTTTTAATTATTTATATTTTTAGACATTATCAACCACAAAATGAATCCACTCACCCTGCTCTTGACAGATAACAAATTGGAAAATGAAAATAATTTTAATGAAAATCATCACTTCTAGATGTTTTTATAGAAATTGATGATTTAACTGGCGCTAGTAGTTTGATGGACTAGCTACCCATCAAGTCCTAACACTAAGATGAGATCTTGTCTGTTAATCACCATATAGAGTAAAACGGGATATCTAGAAAGAAAAACTAATATAAGGGCAAAATGGTTATTTTACTCTTTATTGTGCGGATAGCTATAATAACATTCATAATAGGGTTTGCAATTGGACATCTTATTCGAAATATGTGTTCTCATAATATTTAATAATTCAAGAGTTCAACTAATTGTCTTTAGTGAAATGACATTTAGTTCATAAGGTAGAATTAATTCTAATGAGATTAAATTAATTCTGGGCTTATTAGAGGTTGAATTATCCAAGTCCAATAAGATTCCCTACTTGTATTCTAGGAGGGTTATCAAGTAAAGTAAGAAATAGTTTGAATGTTGGGCTTATACTAATTAATTGTTAATTAGAAGCCTAATTGAACGTTTAGAAATGAGCTAGGCTTTAGTTTAGTTTGATTAATTAAATTAAAAAAAATTTATTTAAGATAAAAGGAGGTAGAATTTCATTTTGAATGGACTAAATGTGCAGTTGCACATTTAGTATTGCTTTGCTATATTAAAGATGGTTTTAACTTGTTTTATTATCATTAAATGGAGTAATGACCTCATCATCAAATGGTTTAATGGTGGTCTTTTAATGATAGCATGTAACCTATTAGCATTCGTTGGATTAAATAAGAAAGAGGTGCATTATGATGTACCATCTTCCTTCTTTCATCACAAAACTGAAATTGATATGTCTCATTTAGGTTAATTGTCTTTTCATATAGCCATCTTAAAGATAAATGAGAAGAATCTCATTTATTGGCTTCTTTATGAATGATTAAAGGAGGAAGTGATGCATTTGATGCAAATCTCTTCATTTTTTTGATGAAAACTAAAATTGAGATAGAGTAAGAAGGTGTTCTTGCATTTTTAACTCTCTCTCTCTCCTATCTCTTTAAGTTTTCTTCTCCTTTCCCACTAAAAGATTTTGTTAACCAAGTTGTCCAAGAAGAACAAGTGGTAGATCGAATTGGTCGAGGATACAATATCGAGAAGATGATACAATAATGAGAAGAGGATATATCTCCTAGGATAGGACAGTGAGAAGTTAAAGCTGTAGCAAAGGAGTTGGTTATATAATTTCTACCACCTTATTCTTATGTTTATTATCATTATACCATATCATGTATGGCTAAGCATATTGATTTGGTTATGTTTTGCTTCCACTGCAATTTTGATTTCTAAGAAGTTTTTAAATCTACCATTTTATCCAAATCAAGCTGCTTTATTTTTCCGATCCAACAATTTTATTAGAAAAATAGCCCATTTTCATGATGACTGGGCACCTTTGGCAAGAAAACAACTTGTTGCCATAGTTGTTGGGCACCTTACGTGAGAAACAACCTATTGGCATACCTATGGTGGGAAAAGTATCCTAATGGCATGGTCGCGAAAAGTTGCCTGTTTATAGGGTCCCTAGGCACCTTTCTAGAGAAAATAGCTCATTGGCACACATTCGATGTAAAAAAAAGCCCATTGGCATAATCACTAGGCACATTCAGTGTGATAAAAACCCATTCGCACATTCCCATTGGGTAAAAAAACATGTTCACACATATTTGGTGGGAAAAACAACTCGTTGGCATAGTCGCTAAGCATCTTCAGTGAGATAATAACTGGTTGGCATGATCATTGGGCACCTTTGGTGAGATAACAACTTAATGGCAACCGTTTGGTGAGAGAAACAGCTAGTTGGCACATATGCAGTGGGAAAAACAGCCTGTTGCCACAGTAGCTAGGCAACTTTAGTATGAAAAATACAGTTGTTAGCACACATTTAGATGAAAAATAACACATTACCACAGTTGTTAGGCACCATTGGTGAGAAAATAGTCGTTGGCACATCTTCAATGGACAAAATGATAAGTTGGCACACATTCGGTGAGAAAAATAGTTCAATAAGAAAATAGCTCATTAGCACGGTCGTTGGGCACCTTCGGTGAGATAACAGTCTGTTGGCTTAGTCGATCAGCACCTTCATTAAGATAGCAACTAGTTGGCACACCTTCTATGGGAAAAACAACAAGTTAGGGCACATTAGGATGGAAAGACAACCTATTGGCTTGGTCACTAGGCACCTTCGTCTAGAAAATAACCCATTTGCACTATCATTGAGCACCTTTAGTATAAAAAATAGCCTATTGGTACACATTATGTTGGAAAAGTAACACATTACTACAATTGCTAAGCTCCTTTGGTGAGAAAATGCCTGTTGGCACATCTTCGGTAGCCAAAACATTAAGTTGGCACACATTTGGTGGAAAAGTAGCCTTTTGTCACAGTCGCAAGGCATCTTCCATTAGAAAATAGCTCGTGTGCAAACCTTCAGTTGGAAAAACAACCCGTTGGAACGGTTGTTAGGCACTTTAGATAAGAAAACAACCTATTTTCACGATCATAGAGCACCTGTGGCTAGAAAACAGACTGTTGGGCACCATAGGCAACAAAATAGGTTGTTGGCAAAACTATGGTGGGAAAAGCAACCTATTGGCACGATCACTAGGCACCATCTCTAAGAACATAGCTCATTGGCACATGTTCGGTAGGAAAATTTGTCTGTCGCTATAGTCCCTGAGCACCTTCCTAAATAAAACAGCTCATTGGCACATATTTGATGTAAAAAAGAGCCCATTGGCATAGTCCCTTGCCAGCTTCGGTGAGATAAAAGCTCATTTACACATCTTTGTTGGGTAAATCTACAATTTGGTGCTCATTAAATGGGAAAAAAAGCTTGTTGACATATTTACTTAGCACCTTCGGTATGATAATAGCCTGCTGGCATACCTTCGATTGGCAAAACAGCAAGTTGGCACACATTCGATGGGAAAGACAACCTACTGGCAAAGTCACTGGGCAATTTCATTATGAAAACCAAGTCGTTGACACACATTTGGCTGGAAAATAACACATTATCACTGCTGTTAGCCATCTTCGTGGAGAAAATAGCCCATTGACACATCTTTGGTGGCCAAAATAGAAAGTTGGCACACATTTGGTGGGAAAAACAACTCGTTATAACAGTTGTTAGGCATCTTCTATAAGAAAATAGCCTGTTGGTAAATCTTCGATGGGAAAAATAGTCCACTGTCACACATTTAATAACAAAAGAAGCCCATTTTGACGACCACTGGACACGTTTTGGCAAAAAATTGCCCATTGGAATAGTTATTGGGGACCTTAGGTGAGAAACCTACATGTTGACATACCTATAATAGGTAAAAGAACCTATTGGCTTTGCCGCATGGCACGTTCAGTGACAAAATAGCCTATTGGCACACCTTCGGCAGAAAAACAACTCATTGACATAGTCGTTGAGCACCTTCATAAAGGAAAAAATTCATTTGCACACCTTGGCAGAGCAAAATGCCTAATTTGCATGGTTGCTGGGCACTGTTAGTATGAAAAAATTGTTCATTGGCATACATTCATTTGGAAAGATAGCATGTTACTAGGGTTGCTAGGCACCATTATCGAGAAAATAGCTCATCGGTACGTCTTCAATGAGAAAAATTGCCCGTTAGTATGATCCCTACTTACCTTCCTAGAGAAACAACTCATTGACACTCATTCGATGTAAAAAAAGTCTATTGGCATAGTTACTAGGCACCTTCGATGAGATAAAATCTCGTTTACACACCCTTGATAGGCAAGACAACAATTTGAAATGTATTCGGTGGAAAAACAACCCATTGGCATGGTCACTAGGTAACTTTGTTAAGATAACAACTCGTTGGAATAGTTATTGTGCACTTTTGCTGAGATAACAGCTCAATGGCACACCTTCAGTAGGCAAAGCAGTATGTTGGCACACATATGGCAAGAAAAACAGTCTACTGGGCAGTCAGTGGGCAACATCAGTATGAAAAACAGGTCATTGGCATACATTTCGTTGGAAAAATAACATGTCACCACGGTTATTAGGCACCTTTGGTGAGAAAGTAGTCGTTGGCTTGTCCTCGGTGGCCAAATTGGCAAGTTGGCACACATTCAGTGTGAAAAATAGCCCATTGTTAGAGTTGTAAGGAACCTACCATAAGAAAACAACCCATTGGCATATTCGCAGGGCACCTTTGGTGAGATGACAATCTATTCACATAGTTGATGTGCACCTTCGATGAGATAATAAGGCATAACTTCGGTGGGCAAAACAGCAAGTTGGGGCATATTAGGTTAGGAAAACAACCTTTTGACACGATCAATAGGCACCTTTGGCTAGAAAATAGCCCATTAGCACTATCATTATCCATCTTTAGCATGAAAAATAACACATTACCACATTTGTTAGGCACCTCAGGTGAGAAATATAGCCTGTTGGCACATCTTCAGTAGCCAAAAATCAAGTTGGCACATATTAGATGGGAAAAGCAGCCTTTTGTCACAGTCGCTAGGCACCTTCTATGAGAAAATAGCCAGTCGGTAAACCTTCAGTTAGAAAAATAGTCTGTTGGCACAACTGTTTGCAGTTTCGGTCAGAAAATAGCATGTTGGCATACCTATGGTAGGAAAAATAGCCTGTTCAAATAGTTGCTAAGTAGCTTCTGTGAGAAAATAGCCTCTTGGCACAACTTTAATAAGAAAAACATTTTGTTGGCATCGTCACTAGGCATCTTCCTAAAGAAAACAACTCGTTGGGACACATTCGTTGCATAAAACAACACTTTAACACAACTTCAGTGGGAAAAATAGCAAGTTGGAAAACATTTGGTGGTTAAAGCAATGATAGGCATAGTCACTAGGCACCTTTAGTATGGAAAACGACTCATTGGCACACATTTGCTTCGAAAAATACTATGTTATCACGGTTGCTAGGCACCTTTAGTGAGAAAATAGCCTATTGGCACATTTAGTGGGAAAAATAGTTAGTTGTCATAGTCAATGGGCACCTTCATCTAGAAAAAAGCCCATTGGAAAACTTTCGAGGAAAAACAGCCCATTGGCACACATTCGATTAGAAATATAGCACATTTTCATGATAGCTGGACACGTTTGACTAAAAAACAGTCTGTTGTCATGGTCTTTGGGCACCTTAAGCAAGAAAAAACATTGTTGACATATGTATAATGGGAAAAGCAAACAATTGGCAAGGTCGTTAGGCACCATTATAGAGAAAATAGCTAGTACACATATGTTCAGCGTGAAAATTGCCATTGGTATGGTTCCTGGGCACCTTCCTAGAAAAAACAACTAGTTGGCACACATTCGATGTGCAAAAGAGCCCATTGGCACAATCACAAGGCATCTTAGTGAGACAAATGCTCATTGGGTCAAAAACACAGCCCATTTTCACAATCGCAATGCAACTTTGGTAGAAAATAGCCTATTGGTGTACTTATTGTAGGAAAAACAGCCTATTGGAATGGTCGATGGGCACTGTCATTGCGCACCTTTAGTATGAAAAATTGCCCTTTGGTGTGGTCCTTGGGCACCTTCCTAAATAAAAATCTCTTTGGTTCAAATTCGACGTAAAAAACAACCCACTCCCACCGTCACTAGGTACCTTTAGTGAGATAAAAGCTCATTTGCACACCCTCATTGGGCAAAACTATAACTTGGCATGCATTTGACAGGAAAAACAACCCATTAGCATGGTCCCTTGGCATGTTCGGTGAGATAACAGCTCGTTGGCACATTCACTGGGCACCTTCAGTGAGATAACAATCTGTTGGCACCCTTCGGTTGGAAAACAACAAGTTGGTACACATTCAATAGGAAAAAAGTACCTATTGGCACAGTCGTTGGGTAACTTTAGTATTGAAACCAAGTCGTTGACACATCTTTAGTGGGCAAAATAGCCCATTGATATAGTCAATGGGCACCTACAGTATCAAAAATAGCTCGTTGGCACACATTTGATTAGAAAAATAGCAAATAGTCAAACATTCGATGGGAAAAATAGCCCATTGCCACAGTCACTAGGCACTTTCCATTAGAAAATAGCCCGCTGGCAAACTTTTGGAGGGAAAGATAACTTGTTGTCAGACATTCGGTCAGAAAAAAAGCCCATTTTGATGACTTCTACAAACCTTTTGCCAAGAAACAGCTTGTTGGCACTATCATTGGGGGCTTTAGGCAAGAAAACAATATGTTGCCATACTTATGGTGGGTAAAATAGTTTGTTAGTCTAGTCGTTGGTCACCTTCAGTGACAAAACAACTTGTTAGCACACCTTCGTAAGAGAAATAGTTCGTTGGGAACTTTCTTAAGGAAAACAGTTCATTTGCACACCTTCAGTGAGCAAAATAGCCAGTTGGCATGCTTTCTCGGCACCTTTAGTATGAAAAACTACCCACTATCACTCATTCGATTGGAAAAATAGCAGGTGACCATGGTTGCTAGGCACCTTTGGTGAGAAAATAGCCTATTGGTACATCTTTGGTGCCAAAAGCCATAGGTTGGCACACATTTCGTGTGAAAAACATCCTATTATCACTATTGTTGGGTAGCTTTCATGAAAAAATAGCCTATTGGCAAACCTTCGGTGGGATAAAGAGACCATTAGCACATATTCGATTAGAAAGCATCAGCACACATTCGATGTAAAAAACCCCCCCATTGATTTAGTCATTAGGCGCCTTTAGTGAGATAAAAGCCCATTCATACACCCTCCTTGGGTAAAACAACTAGTTGGCACAGATTCGGTGGGAAAAACTACTTGTTGTCGTAGTCACTAGGTAACTTCCATGTGATAACAGGTCGTTGGCACAATTATTGGGCATCTTTGATAAGATAATAGCTCGATGGCACACCTTTGGTGGCAAAATAGAAAGTTGGCACACATGCAGTAGGAAAAATAGCATGTTGGCACAGTTGCTGGGCATCTTCAGCATGAAAACTAGGCCGTTGACACATATTCGGTTGAAAAGTAACACATTATGAGGGTTGTTAGGTGTCTTTGGTAAGGAAAACAGTCTTTGGCACATCTTCGGTGGGCAAAACAATAAGATGGAACGCATTGGGTGAAAAAAACAACCCATTGTTAAAGTTACTAGAACTTTCTATGAGAAAACAGTCCATTGGCATGGTGACTGGCACCTTTGGTGAGATAACAGTTCGTTGGCATAGTCAATGGGCACCGCTAGTGAGATAATAGCTCATTGGCACACCTTCAGTGGGCAAAACAAGTTGGGGCATATTAGGTTGGAAAATAGCCTGTTGACACGGTTGCTAGGAACCTTTGACTAAAAAAAGCCCATTGGCACTGTTGTTATGTACCTTCATTATGAAAAATAACCTATTGACACTCATTTGGTTGGAAAAATAACATATTAGCTTGGTTGCTAGGTACCTTAGTGAGAAAATAGCCCATTGGCACATCTTTGGCAGCCAAAACATCAAGTTGGCACACATTCGGTGGGAAAATAGCCTTTTGTCACTGTTGTTAGACACATTCCATGAGAAAATAGCCTGTAGGCAAATCTTCAGTTAGAAAAATAGCCAGTTGGCACGAATGTTGGACACTTTAGGTAAGAAACAACTATTGACGTCCCTATAATAGGAAAAACAACTTGTTCGAACAGTCGCTGAGCACCTTCAGTGAGAAAATAGCCTCTTAGCAAAGCTTTGGTGAGAAAACATTTTGTTAGCTTGGCCACTGGGCATCTTTCTAAAGAAAACAACTTTTTGGGAAACATTTGGCATAAAAAAGAGCACATTGGCATGGTCGTTGGACACCTTCGTTGAGATATTAGCCTATTGGCACACCCACTATAAGAAAATACTGAGTTAGCGAAAGAAAATACTAACGGAAATGACAAATATTTTGTCAGTACTAAACATAACTGACGGAATATACCGACAAACAAAAACATCATAGATTCGGCCATAGCTAACCTTACCAATGGTAAAGAAATTTCCATCGGTAACTTTACCAACAGAAAAAAAAATTACCGTCAATAATTTCAACGAACAAGGTGCCAACCGTCACACTTTTTTTCGTCCGTAAGTTATCGACGGGCTAAAATTTTCCAATGCTAATTTTACCGATGGTAAGCTCCTAAATTGTATGTAAATTTAGCATCAGAATGTTTTAATTTTGTCGCTAAATTTACCAACGGTATGGTGGTTTCCGTCGGTATTGTTGATGGAAGTTACCGATGGAAATTATGGATTATTCCGTTGGTAAATTATTTGATTTATTTTTTAAAAAATATATTTTTTCATTATATTTAAATTATAATCATCAAAAAAATTTAATAATTAAATATTTGTAATATATATTTAATTATTATTGAAAAAATTAAATAGAAATTTTGATTAATGATTAAACATTAAAATATCTTAATTGATAATAAAAACGTTACATTGTAAATAATAATATCTGTAATACAAAGTAAATGACCAATACTACTACACTACTGATCTGGAGCTGGTGGATCGTCTGGTTGCTGCGGTGACCTGCTACCCTTACCCTTCAATTCATCCATCTACCGGTGGAGCTAAGCGTATAGGTCCAATAACTGTTGTTGTGTTGCTATCGTCTGTTGCATCTGCTGCATCTGTTCCAACAATGTCTGCACTATGCTCTCAAACATCTCCACTTTATTGTTGTTGGATTGCCTAGCAGATACTACTGTACTAGACTTGGAGAATTGCAAATAACAAGCATTCGTAAATGATTCGAGTCTGAATATCCTCCCACGACGATCCCTACCACCAACTACTTCTAAGTAAGTGTCAGCCTCATCAACATTTTCGAATTGCTGAGACCGCCGCTCAATAGTTTGTTGTATTGGTCCTATCAGAAAGCAATGTTTATATATTAGTAAGTGATAATTATGAAGCATATTATTAATATTAAATTATAAATTTCACTTATATTTACTTCTCTACAATGTTCGTTGACAAATGTCACCCCATCATGCTTCTTAGTATGAGTATGCAGAAATAGTTGACGGGGTGTAGATGTCACACCCAAAGACTTTTCCTGCATAGGAATAAAATGTTAATTATAACTAAAATAGATTTTATAAACCAAATTCAATTAAAATACAGTAAAGAAAACATATGAGAAAATAACTGTTAATTGTAGATACTTACAAGTCTTTGTGCTTGCTCTTGGTGGGTAATAGATCTCCCTTATGTACGGGATGACTCTATCCCTCAGGTCCTCCACATCTGTTGGCCAAATTACATTGTGAAATTGACATCGCCGGAGGTGATGTCCAATACGTCAGCCAACGACTCCAAATGTCAAAAATAAAAGGCGGTCATACAACCGCCCTGCGTATTACACCAACGAAATTGCGATATCGTGTACGCGCTCTCGAATCCTATACTCGATATACAATCTCGTACAATTGAGGATCCCAAACAAATTCTTTCTGTAACAAAAGGAAATATATTTAATAATAGGAATAAGTTATTAGCTAAACTTTTTCTCTCTGATGTTTCATATTCCTATAACTGAAACCTAAAGTTTCAACCTTTTTTCCGGCCATATGTCCATTGTGGCCATTGGACAGCCT